>JAJMDJ010000202.1:50383-202414 GCA_030573495.1 Hanseniaspora nectarophila
TTTCTTTTGTCAAAAAAACAGGAACTTCGGCAAAACCAAAAATTACGAATAGAAAAAAAAAAAAAAATGAAAAAATTATCAAGAGGTTATACGCGATTTAGGGATCTACCAAAATTTTTAAAATTTAAAAAACACCAATAGCATCCCCCCTTTAAATGATTACACTAAAGTTTGTTTTGATCAAGGATAATAAAACAAATTTATTCTACAAAGCCCTTATATTTGACTTTGTAACATACGCCACTATAAGAAAACATCTAAACATTGCAGGCACGCTTATAGGTACATCAGCCACTTTCAAACAACAGAATAAGCTTCTTGAGCTGCCTTGCGAACTTAATATCTTTGAAGTGTACTGGATTATAGAATATATTATTAATGAAAAGAAAGATGACTATGATTATCAACTGTTGGTCAAAGGAGATGGTGTTTTGAAGGAAGAACCTATAGATCCTGATTACAACCCGAATTCCAATACCACACATATCCCATTTGAAAACAGATACATAAACAAGCCAACTCCGGAAGAGAACTTGGCTCTTTATAATAACTTAAGGGTACAACTCCAAGATGACCTTGAATATAGATTTTACAAGTACTTGAAGCTGAAATTTAGAACATTTACAAGTAATGATGACCTTATGTCCGATAAAGTCATCAAATATCCCTGTCTAATACCTGGTCTTAAATTTGGTTGTTTATATTCACTCTACATGGATGATCCTTTAAAAGAACATTCAAGGTATATGATCAAAAATTTTGTAAAAGAAAACGAAGCTCCAGTACCATCACAACTCCAAAGTGATTGCAGATTAGCAACAGCTACCAAAAAAGAAGTGCTCATATCATATTTATTTTATAACAACTTAAATCAGCCAGAGTTTAAATCATTTGCATTCAAGTGGCCAGGATTCTAACCACATAATATATATAAACCTACTTATGTAAATCAATTATACAAGTTTTGCTATTTTTTTCACTAGTCAGAATAACGTAATCCTTATTGTTTTTGTTCTTTTCTTTTATCAATTGATTATAAATGTTAGTCAACAATGACTTTGGGGTTGAACTATTGTTACCACTTCCAAAGGCCTTTCTTAACCAATCTTCTTTATTATACAAGGAGGTCATACTTATCATCTCCATAACTTCTTCTTTCAGATAGTCGATAGTAATGATGGATGCATCATTTAGCTTTTGGAATAAAGAATTGGCATTGTTTAAAGCATTCTGCTCATGCAGCCACTTAGATTTTTTGTTGGTATTGGCAGCTTTTTTACCTTTTGTTGACATATTTTGAATATAAACTACCCTTCTGTTTGTATTGGCATTGATTCCAATGTTGCTGTTGTTATCCAATGACTCTAAGTCTGAGATATCACTCGTGAAATCCAAATTATTCAAATTAGCATTGCTAGCATTATTGGAATTGTTACCACCTTCACTTGACAATCCATTTGTTCCAGACCCTAAGATATTTGCTGAGCCACTCTTTTTAACAGTCAATTCAGACATCATATATTCCAACATCTTGTTATCAGTTCCTTCAGCATTGGTATTAATGTTGTTAGCACCCAATTTATGTTCTTGCACATAAATCTTTAAAAACTCATCCAGAGTAACATCCAGGTCAACATCGCCATCATTGACATTCATCAATCTTAAAGGTTTGTAATACTTTTTAGCTAATAAGCTTCCATCTTGGAGATCATGTGGTTGGTTAAAGTTGTTGATATCTAGCTTATTCATATTTTGCTGGGGTTTGATAATCAACAACCAATTGATACCATCATGCTGAGCTACATTGACAACATCATCAACTGTACATCCAGAATTACTAAAGTTATTTCCTCTGAATAAATCACAAGAAACACCTAGCTCCCATAACTTGTTTAAAATCAAAACACCTAAAGTATTCAAGTATCCATCCGTGAAAGTACAAATCAACACATCACATCTACTTGGTTTCCAGTCAATCGTCTTTGTAATCAATTGTTTTCTCTTTTTCATAACTGTGTTACTAATTTTGAAATATGTTTGGGTAATAACAAATATAGTCTCCCATGCCAAGGTAAATCCAACAGCTCTTTTGTCATCTTTGTTCAAAACAGCTGATGTTGTATTGATATTACTTTGTGGCTTTAATATGGATGCAATTAATGAATCGTATCTTCCACCTGCAGCTATCAAAGATCTTGAGTTTTCCGTCTTTGTAAAAGAAGAAATAGAAGTACTGCTACCAGCGGAATCATAAACACACTGAAACATAATCCCATTCTTGTAATACTGATAATTGTAGTTGGATAATGGAGAAATAACAAAGTTTACTTTTATGTTGAAATTCTTCAAAATCTTGCATATTTTATTCAAATGCTTCAACCCACTAATTGTTTTGTTGTAAATAGGAGAGTCTTTCATTAACTTGGTAAATTTCTTAACACAAGCTTCAAAATCCAATCTGAAATCAAAGTTCGATAAATCATTTAAACTTGTTGATGACATGTTCAATTGTACTTTTAATTCTTTCAAAATATCCTTGAAGCTTTTATTGGTAAACCCAACTTGTGACAACATCTTTGACACATGACTTCTTTGTGCTAAATCTATGGAACAGAAATCATAAATAGAATTCAAAACATCATAATGGTTCAAAACAATAATGGTATTGTGTTCACTCAAGATAGGCAACTTTTCAATAATTTCATCAACAATCTTCAAACATTCAGCATCATGATAAGCACTGTCTTTGTCACCAACAGAAACAATATCAAAATCAACTTCACCAAATCTTTGAGGTTCTAATGAAATATTGTGGTTTTTCTTACTCAAATGACAATTTCTGTAAACATTCTGAACTCTATATTGTTTTGATATAAAGTTGTTTCCAGAGGACTTGGCCAAGTTTCTTGCCATTGGTATAGTCAAATCATATTGCAGTTGTAAAACAGTTCCACCTCTATCCAGAATTTCATACACATTATTGTTGTTGTTGTCATAGATAGGATTCTTTGGGAAGATGATAGGTGGGTCTTCTGTTTCCACAGCACCATGCTTGGCAAATATACTCAAAACTTGATTCTTCATTTGGTTTCTCAAAATCATATTGAATGGATTGTTTCCATTGGCTTGTTTATTGACTCTTCCACTAGGTTGTTTGAAATTCTCATCATCAAACAAGATATCAGTTGTTAAACTGTATGGTTGATTGAACAAATTGTCTCTAACTTGTTTTCTCCAAGGCGAATTAACATCACCAAGGTGCTTCAATGCCTCTTGAACAATCATATCTTGGTTTTTGATTGGCAATTTTCCACTTTGAATCAAATCTATAGCTGATAATCTTTTCAGAGGATCGTGTTGAAGTAAGTTGGATATGATGCTCTGCTCTTTCTTATAATGCTTTGTATCAAAACTTAATGGGAACATAACATTTGAATGTCTCAAATTTCTAATAACTTGAACTCTTTCCATAGCAGTATCAAAGGAATAGATCATTTCAAAGAAGATTATACCTAATGAATACATATCCACTTTTTGAGTATATCCTTCGTCATTTTTTTTATTCAAAACCTCAGGAGCAATGTATAAAGCTGTACCAATAGCTGTTGTCATTGATTCAGAACCATTATTTTCTTTAATCTTATCCCCAAACAGAGAAACACTATTATAATCTAGTTTCAATAAATCTATTTGCTTATTTATATTAGTAGCAAGCCCAAAATCACCAATCTTGATGTTAATCTGATCATCAATGAAAATATTCATTGGCTTCAAGTCTCTATGAATAATATTTTGAGAGTGTATGTACGACAAGGCTTCCAAAATCTGTCTAAACAATCTCCAGTACTCATCTTTATGAGAGTAAAGCTTTTCACTGACAATTAAGTTTTGTAAAGTTCTGTTTTCACAGTACTCCATTTGTATGTACAAGGTGCTTTTCATATCAACTTTTTTCTTTGAAACAGCTTCATCATCAGAAAATTGAATTATATCAGAATCATGTTCATCTGTGTTGTTATGGAAAGAAATGATATCTTCTTCTTCTTCTTCCTCGATGCCGTCATGATCAAACATTATATTTGACAGACTCTGTTCCAACGAATCGTTATTGTTGAATGAGTTTGAGATAAAATCCCAGTTATTGCTAGAAGATGGAACTAATGATTTTTTAGGGAAAGGATCAACACTATTGCTCAGCTGATTGGATAAATCCTTGCTGAAATTAGAAGTTGATCTGTTTATAGATGGTTTTCTAAAGAATCCAATACCAGAGTCGGAAGATTCCGATTCAGAATCAAAGTTTATGTTATCAGTAGGGCTAGTCTCATCGTCGTTATTATCAGTTTCATCTTCACTGTCAGTGTAAATTGCAGAATTCAGTTCAAGTTCAACATCAGGCTCTTCCAACCAAGCAGCATAGTATCTAACAACATACTTGTGATTCAAAGATGCCAGCAACATGACTTCAGATAGAATACTGGCTAGCTTGGATTCTGTTTGTTTCACCTTCTTTATAGCATAGTATCTGCTGTCTAGCAGATTTCTTGCTTTTACAACTTGACCAAAGGCACCTTTACCCAGGACTGCAATTTCCTCAAAGTCAGAGGCGTATCTGGACTTGTAGTTGTAATTGCTATTTTTCATTAAACCAGAATTAAAGGATTTTCTTCGGATGTTAACTACATGGGAACTGGACTTTCTTTTATTGTGGCCTTGTGGGGCACTATTTCCATGACTTGTTGAATCTGAAGTTGAAGAATTGGCAGTATTTCTTCTTTCTGCTTCATTAGCCCCAATTAAGATAGTTCCAGAGCTGTTTGACATGCTGTAACTAGGATTAAATTGAACATTAATGTCTTCAATGTTTGTTCTCAAGAACTTCATAGGCAGCAATTCCATAACTGAATATCTTTTCTTAGGGTTTTCACAAACCATTTTATTCAAAAACTCTCTTATTGGATCACCATGATCATAATTGGATACTAAGAATTCTATAGGAGATGAGTAATTTGCTAATACATCTCTTCCAAATGTCATTTCAATGAAAAGCACACCTAAATGCCAAATATCAGAAAACCTATTCGGTTTATTAGTATTTGTCTTGGAAAAGGGTTCCCATATATTGGCCAAGATGTCATTACTTAGAGAATATTCCACCTTGGTATTTGGATTTCTTTGTAGCATGTTAATAATGGTGTAGCCAAACGAACTAAAGTCTAATTTTGGTTGAGTGATTCCATACACCTTATCCTTCATTAAATAGACTGTGTTGGTGTTAATCAGCTTGTGCTGCAATCCGTTTTTGTGCAGCACATTCAATGCTTCCAGCAATCTAATAAGCCAATTTCTAGCCACTGCTATGTTAATGCTTTGGACCAAGGCAAGTAATTCATTCAAGTAGTTACCATTGCTGTTAGATTCAGTCAATAAACGTAATCTCCAGAATTCTTCATTCTTTCCAAGTCTTACTCTTTCCATTGTGTATCCATAAAGCTTGTTAATAAAGTCACTATTTTGGATTTTCATTATACCTTCCAATTCTTTTTCCAAGTTTGTTATTTCTTTTTTCCCATTGTGTGTGTTGAAATAAGGGTTGTCAAAGATTATTTCTGTTAACAAGTAATTGAAATCATCCATTATGGAAGCAGCCGTCAATGCTAAAGGAGAGTCTATAGAGATATATGGCTTAACCAGATATTGATTTGCAAAGGACAGCACATTGTTTGTATCTGTTGACTTTACTGGATTTATAACAGCTTGAAAAGAATAGAACATTTTGCTTCCAGGCAGTTCAGTCTTGATCAATTTATTGAACACAAAGGCCTTTCCTGAATTTATCAGATCCTCGGAGGGAATGTATGAGACTGCTTCGTTCATTGGAATATTGCTCATGGATTGGATAATGTTGTTGTTCTCAATGTTAAGATTATCGTACTGAAATGAGGTATCATTCATAAAGTTTTCATTATAAAGTTCTCTCTTTTCTTCTAGTAATCTGTTAAGGGTATCATTTTTCAAGGACTCTTCTTTTTCTTCTTGGATTCTCCTTTGTGTTTCTTGTTCTTCGAATTCCTTCTTTTCCAAAGCCAATCTTTCCAATCTTTGATCTTCCAGAGACTTGTTGTGTGTTGTTGATTGAATATAATCTATTCTTTCCTGAACCAATGATGTCACTTCAAACAAGGTTTGTTCATTCTTCTCGGCTGCTTTCACCAAAATTGTATTTATTTCTGTCATTAAACTATCTTTTTGATTATCAGTAATGTTTTTACACTCTATGAATGTAATATTAGGCTTGTCATTGGGGTATCCTACAGGAAGTCTAAACTTGATTTCAATTTCACACTCCAGGGGTTCTTTTTCAACTGATCTGAGAGTAATTACAAACTGAAAAGTCGGTTTTGTATCCCACGGAGATTTCTCTTTCATTGTTATATCTTCATAATCATCCATGTATATGGTCTTCATAACTTCAAGTTCAGTCTCCTGGATTTCCAGACACTCGTCAAGCGAGAGTTTGTTGTTAGAAAGAGGATTGAGACTCATTGTATCACAATGATAACCGCTGTGGTGATATGTATTGGTGTGTTTTTTGGGTGTTTAATCTCATTTCTGATAAACCCAAAAAAAAAAAATGAGGATAAACCCTAAGACCATTTTATCACCTATATTTTTTTTTTTGCTTTAATTTTTTTTTTTTTTTCTGCACCCAACAATTTCTATTGAGAGTAGATGTGTCATCAAAGAATTTGAAAATGTGAAATGAGTCGTAATAGCATGTGTATACTAATTTTAAAAATATTTTTTATAAAATAAATATATATAATGTTAAACTACACTTGATCCACTCATAACTTCACCCATTTCACCATTTCTTGATGAGTTTGCAGCTCTTTCTGTATCAAGCAGCTTGTATGATTCAGTGCTTTCTTCATCAAAGCCATCTTGGTAGTAAGCTCCGTATGGCAAAATGCTGTATTTGGACTCGCTGTCAAAGCTGAAGTAGTGCTTGTACACTTCTCTACTGATTATTAATCCAATGAATGAACCGAAAAATACATCAGTGAAATGATGTCTGTAGTCTTCAGTTCTGGATAAAGCAATCAAGGCTGCACCCAACAATGGAATGAAACTTATTAATTTTCTGTATATTCCGTTTTGTGGTAGATCAACTCTTAGTTGGCCTTGTAGGAAATAAAACAGATAACCTAAACCACTGAAGGATTCGGAGGAATGGCCTGATGGACATGATCTGAACCCGTCATATAATCTGTTTAACTTATCAGTTGTGCATACGTCCTTTGCAAAAACTAGAACATCCTTTGGTGTGCCTTCTTTTGGAATACATCTACTCAAGAAATCTGGTCTTGGTCTACCAAACCAGTTCTTCAAGTAATTGGTAACCAATGCTGTAATGTTTAGACTCAGCAATAGACCAACAAGAGATATCCATAAAAGATAGAATCTGTTTTCGTTCTTTTTAAATCTAAACAGAATGCAATACAGGGAAACAACAACTAGAGGCACAACAGATGAGTAGATCATAAGTTGATAATCATTGACTCTTTGCTTTTCAGCATATGGGTGTGATATAGATAAGTCGTTTATATAAAACTGTCTTTCAAATGGTTTGAATGAAGCAACAACAATGTTTAGCAGAAATAAAACAGCAATGGCCAAAACATCGGCCAGTCTCCATTTCAAGTATAGTTGCATATCAAAAGCCATTTTGTAGGTTGTTGAGTTAATAGAACTTGTTTTTTGGTGTGTTGTTAATAATATATTGTAAGATTACCCTTCACAAAAGTGTTATTTTTAAATTTTTTTTTTTTTTAATTTGCTGTTAATTTTTTTTAGATAAAGCCACAACTCTATTTTTGGAAAAAAAAAACACGTGCCACTCACAAAAAGCGGGCGGATTTAAAATATACTACTGTATTAACCTCCATAAACACCTCTGAAACTCTTTCTAATTTCAGTATAATTGTGCTTGCTAAAGATACCCAATTGCAACAAGATTCTAGCCTTTTCAGGAGTCAAGTAACCAGCGGAGAAACAGTTTTCAGCATTTGGAATATTAACTCTAGGAACCATACCGTCCATGTGTTTTGAGTAAACAACAGGCATATCCAATTTTGAAATGTAGTCATTAACTTCATCAGGTAAAGAACCAGCACCCATGGTGGCAACAACTATACCATCGTAATGTGGGTATACTAAATCAACAATATCAGTATTGAAACCTTGGTGAGCATACAAAATAACAACTTTTGGTAGGATTTGGGTATACTTGCCCTTAGAGTCCATGTCAATGTCATCTAAATCAATATTCAGCTTGAATGCTGGGATTCCAAGAGGCTTGTTGTTTGGGTAGTAATAATGCAATTCGTTGTTGACAAAGTTACCCAAATAACCTTGTCTACCATTGAATGAGTCAATGCTGTTGGCATTAGACTTATTGGCATAGAACCCAGAAGTAATTTGATCATTCATTACTATCAAAGTACCTCTATTCTTGGAGGCTTTGTTTGCAGCAACCAAGAAGGATGAGTATAAGTTCATTAAGGAATCGGATGATAAAGCAGAGGCAGGTTTCATAGAACCGGTTAATACTATTGGGCAGGTGAAATCCAAGGTCAATTCCAAGAAGAAGGAAGACTCAGCAATGGTATCAGTACCATGAGTAATAACAAACCCATCATATTTCTGCAAGTTTACAGAAATACACTTGTAAACCTTCATCAAGTTTTCTTCGTTCATTTCTTTGGAATCAATGTTACATACTTGTTCGTAGTCAATTTGGCAAACTTTGGACAAGTCTGGAAGCTTTTCTAACAAATCATTGATTGTTAAACCAATCTTGTATCCTGCTGTTTCACTAGAACTGGAACCAACAGAAGCAATGGTACCACCACAACCAATGACCTTGATTTTTGGAACAGTTGTTTGTAGCTTCTTGTTTTCAGGTTTGACAATAAACTTGACGTTCTCTTCATCAGAGCAGATGGTATGTACTTCCATATTGTGTGTGTTATGTTATTGCTTTTGGTTAATCATCGCATTTTCTTTGCTCAGAGGATAAGAAGTTTTTTTTTTTTTTTCTGGCTTTTCAAAAAAAAAAACTGTTCACCCCAGGAAATTGACAAAAATCAACAGAGCAACAAAAAAAAAAAGAAAAGAAATGATGCCAACCGTTTTGACAAATAAGACACGTGACTTACTGCTCAAACATTCAAATTAATTAAAATTAAAAATATATAACACTAAACTGGATAAGGTACGTACTTGTTTTCTATTATTCTCAATGGTATGTAGACAACAAATGCTACAACAGCTGTTATTTCCATAGCAACATCACCACCACTGCTACCACCACACTTTCTAGCCAAGTAACCAGTCCAGTAAGATTGGTTCATACCCATGGCAATGATAGGAATATTCAAACAGAATGTGGCAATACCAGCAAAGCCTGTTGGTAAGTATTTTGGACTGTCGTAGTTCTCTGGCTTAATAAAGCTCAAGTTGCATCTTCTGAATACAACTATTTCGGATAATGTAATAGAAACAAACAAAATGGCATAGTACCCAATTCCATCCATCATATTGGCCATAAAGGTCTCGAAGGTTGTTTCAACAGCAGTGATGGAAATGGCAATGGAAATGGCAAAGATAATAAGGGTATACCATTGTCTTTGGAATCTTTCAAAGAACTTGTGAATAGCTTGACAACATAAAGAGAAGGAATAAAAGTTTGGAACATTGATGGAAATGACAGACAAGGATAACCAAGTCAATAGAATGTTCAAGAAGATATTCAAGCTGGTGTTGTAGTGTTTTTCAGTAGCAGCTGGAACCAAAATGGCATATAACAAACCACCAAATCCATAGTGATGGTAGACTTCTCTGACTTTCCCATTAATGCATGAACCACAAGCAGCACCAACAATGGTAACAAAGGACAAACTAACAAATAGACCCAAGAAGACACCAAATGCAATTCTCCAGCTGTTGGTATTTTTTTTCATGTATATAGTGTAATCACTACCATAAGAAGACCAGGAAATGTTGAAAGAAATAAGAATAGACAAGTAACCCAAGATGTTACCAGCAACAGTTTTGTGATCACCAATGTTTTCAGTCATTTTGAATTCACCAGATAACTTGATTCTGGCTATTAATGCAAAGACACAGATATAATTCATAACACCACTGAATAATTCAAACTTTTGTAGGACATTTGCACCCAAGAAACTAACAACTAATGATACAACAAGGATGACAATACAAGCAGCCCATTTAGGGATATTGTCACCATTGATGTTGACCAAACTCATACAATTGGCAGCAGAAGGAACATTGACACCGGCAACCCAACCAACACATGAAATCAATTGAAAGACTAAGAACATTCTGGCACAGTAGTAACCATTGATGAATCTAGCCAAAATCAATTGTCTCAAACCAAAGGTTTTACCAAACGTAGCGAAGTAGGCAACTGGCATAGCACAGAAGAAGTTGGTTAAAATGATTAATGTTACACAAGTCTTGAACCCTAATCCAAATACAACAGGACCTAAGGTACCCATAGACAAAATAGGTGTTGATGAGTTAGTAGCAAACCATAATATAAAAGAAGTAAAAAATGGGTAATTGTTCTTTTGAATGGTACTTGTATCTTCAGATACTGGCTGGATACCGTGTGTATCTAAAATATAGTTAGTGGAAGCTTCAGAAGAAGAGATGGATTTGCGGTCCTCGTAATCAGAGTTAATTTCAATATCTTTTAATTCAGTCATGTTTTATAGATAATAATGGTTATTGCTGTTGAATATTTAATCAATTGAATTATATATACGAGACGTATCCAAATAAGGAAATTGTATTAAAGGTGGGTAAAGAAGGTGTAATTATATTTTTTTCTCTCATATCGCTAATATCCGAAACTGTTGAATTCCTATAAAAAAAACTTAGAAGGGAGATTTTTTAATATTCTCAAAAAAAGAAAAGAAAAAAATTACTTAAACTTTTTTTTTTTTTGAAAACAGTGGATGAAAGTTGTTGTTTAAATACTTTTTAAAAAAAAAAAAAATGGTGTGCTGATTTTAAATCATTAATAGTCATTCATTTTTTTCATTCATTAATGTACATGTGCTTTTTTAATTTATTCAGCATCAAGAATTATAGAGGTCTTTTATTTTTATTTCAATTTCTATAGGTCAAAAAAAGTTTTAAAAGTATTTTATATTGTTGAATTAAAATTATTATAACATATTCAGAAAAAAGAAGTTTATTATTCTAATTTTAGATCTTGTTGAATGTTGTTTTTTTTTTGTTATATGTTTTGATTGGTTTATTTATGTTATACTTATATAGCTTATTATTATGTTTTTGCAAATATACGGTTGTATTTATTCAATTTATGACCTTTTTAGTGCTGTCCTTTGACCCTTATGCTTCTTTTAAAAAAGTTAAAATTTTCAATTAGCTAATACACTGCGGTTTCAACGTTTCAGTATAGCGATATTAGTTTCATTCGATAGGGCCAGTCTATATCTACCTATTTATACATTATTATATGCAAATTAACTTATCTCAATGTGTTTAAAACTTATTCAAAGTGTTGTTATATTCCCCAATGAAACAAATAAATAGGTGTGTTATTGGACATTTTTGATGATGAATTCGAAAAAAAAAGCATAAAATTACTTGTTTGGGTAAAAAAGTGTCATATTTTTGCTTCGGGTAAGTGTTGTGTTGATAAAACTCATGTATTTTTCCCAAAATGGAAATACCCAAATTGATTAAACCAAAAAAAATACAGCCACCTTTTAACCCCTCACATAGATAAAATAGGAAAACTGTACACACATACAAAAAAAATGATTACACAGCTAATCTGATGGATACTATCTACTGATTCATGTGTTAATTACGATTTCTATAACAACGTTCATCCTTCGAATATAAATCAAATAAACTTCATAAATGCTCTTTTACCAAATCCCTATTACTATTCACAGCCTATGGAAAAAAAAGACAGAAGTTTGGCTGGAAATAAGTTTTGTTAATAATAAAAAAAATATTATACACGGATTAGACAAAAAAAAAAATTACATGAATAAGCGATAATATATATAACGTTTCTGTTGCAGCTTAATCATACAAAATAAATTTTTAAAAAAAAAAAATTAATAAGATATAAAAAACACTTTTCAATAACCATACATACTTTATACAACACAATGCTACAAATCATTGACATTTCCAAACCTACTGAAGAAATCAAAGAAAACTTATTTAAAGCCTGTACCGAACAAGGGTTCTTGTTTGTAAAAGGCCATGGAATTTCCCAAGAACACATTGATTCCGTTTTTGACTTGTCCAAGAACTTCTTCAAGTTGGACCAAGCCATCAAGGACCAATACCCAATTACCAACAATGTCGGTTACACCTCCATGAAGCAAGAGCAATTGGATGCCAGAAAGACCAAGGATTACAAAGAAGCATACAACATTGGTCCAATTGACTTGAACAACGGTCACATTGAAGACTTTACTCACCAACCTGAGATTTTCCAACAACAACAAGACACACTAAACAAGACCACTGCTTACTTAATTGGTGTTGCCAAGAAGCTATTTGAACATATCTTGGTTACCTTTGAATTGCAACAACAAGAAATCGATACTGTCTTGCCTTCTTTATCAGGCAAAACCGGTACCATGTTCAGAATGTTGAGATACCCACAATTGAGAGATGTTGATGAAAGTGAAAACAATGATGTAAGAGCTGGTGCTCACACTGATTACGGTTTGTTGACCTTGTTGTTCCAACAAAAAGGCCAACAAGGTTTGCAACTAAACATTGATGACGAATGGTTGGACATTGATTACTTAGCTGCTGACAGCGACAAGGAAGGTGCTCCATTAGTCGTCAACTTTGGTGATTTGCTACAATTCTGGACCAATGGTGTTGTCAAGTCAACCATTCATAGAGTCATTGTTCCTGAATCCAGAGAAAGAGACAGATACTCCATTGTTTGTTTTGTTCACCCTGAACACCAAACTTCCTTGAATGGTTGGACCAGTCCTAAGATTCCTGTTGATGCTCAAGAAAAGCCATCTATCAACGCAGCTGAGCATTTAACCATGAGATTAGAACAAACTTATGTATAATTGCTATATATATATTATTGTCTATTTATCTGCAAAGGCGTTATGTTTCGATTGTAGCAACTTCAATAAACTGTTGTAGTTGTCCATTTTGATGTTAGTCTTGACATTTTCAACATCTTTTTTATTCTTTAAAACCTTCTTTTCTTCGATAGCCAATACTTCCAAGTACTTTTCTCTAGACTTCATGTAATCTTTAAGTTGGGTAAGACTTGTTGCCTTTGTGAATGCTACGTTGGACTTGTCTTTGTACTTTTCTTGATATTCATACAATTGATCAGTTAATATCTGCTCATCATGACTCAATTCATCTTTCAAATTATCAAAGTCTTGGGGTTTCTCTTCACTCTCTTCTTTGTTTTCTTTATCCTTATTGGTTTTTAGTTCTAACAATCTCTTTTCTAAAGCAGCAACTTGTTCTTGACATTTCTCCAATCTCATTTTCAATGTCTTTACATTCATGTCATTGGTTATGCTGCTTTCATCTTGGAAGTATTTATAATACAAAGACTTTGTGTTCATTTCTTTGTTGTCATGAGAAGTTACTTCTCTTTCAATAAATAGCTTTGCCTTTTGGATATAATCAGCATCTATAGTTGATAATTCATTATCAAATTTCCCATTGATTAGATTAGGAATTTTATTGTATCTTATGACATCCAAAGCTTCCATCTTTTTTTCAAATACACTATTCAATAGATTGTTTTCATTTTGTAGTAATTCTATCTCGTTTAATAAATGGTTTCTCCAGATGATCAAATTTTCTTTATTCACTTTCAATGGTTCGCTGCCGGTTGATGCTTGATTAAAGACATAAAATCTTGTTTCTTTATTCAACAACTCATCATCAACTTCATTACCTATCAAAAAGACATTATCAACTTTTGATTTATGCAAAAAGTTTGGATTATTGAACATCAACTTTTTATAAACATTTAAGCTCAAAATAGTAACGTAATGTTCGTTTTTGAAAGAAGCATTGAAATTCTGGATTCCAAATTTATTAACTTTGTAAAATCTTGGCAACTCATATTCAACTCTAAAAAATCTATTCAAAACAGGAACAATCCAATTGATAAAGAACATAGGGTCTAAAGCACCATCAACAAGGGGATTGTAAGAATTGTTAAACCCATTGACATTGGAACTGACGGGATTTGGATTGTTCTTTTGCAATGGCTTTTTGGCCATTCCTTGTGGAGCTGGAGCTGTACTTTGCAAACTACTCATTTTCTTAAATATCATATTCTCATTCACAGTTACCATTTGGTTATTTGAAATTTTATAACTATCCTTCAACCCAAGAACTTTACTCACCAAAGTATTTAGAATTTCAAATTCCTTTTGATCTGGGAATTCTATAATTTCGGATTTCTTAATATCCTTGGAGTAATTCTTGCATTCAAATCTATAAGTGATGTTTACTATTTGTGATGTTATAAACTTTAACAATAAGGATATCTTGAGGAAATGTTCCAAAAACAGCTTGTTGGTACCATTTATAGAATCAATGGTCTTGATAAACCCTTCTATTTTAACATAATCCTTCTTGAAGCTAGTATTCATCTTCCCAAATAATTGTTTAAGATCGAATTCATTCACCCTGATTATTTGAGGAAACTTGACAAATGGATCCAAAATTTGTTCAAATTTGAAATCATCAATGTTCTCAAACATCGAAGAGTCTGGATTCTCCATTATTTCCTTCAAGTAAAGCAAGGTTTGGTGATCATCATGGATTCCTTTATTCTTCTTGGATATTAGTAAACAAAGAGCATAGAAATGCTTATCATTGTTGTTGGTTCCCGCATCAAATGAGTTGTATACTTGCACATACTTCATCAAAAACTGTATCAGCTCTCTATTTTCATGAAGCTTGATGTACTCAAGCACCTTTGGGAATTGTATAATAGGTGTCAATAAGATATCGCTGATGGTATTGCTGGTCTTTGCAAAGTTATGTCCGACATTAATCATTTTGTTGAAATTTGGGTTTATAATATCAATTTTGTGCTTTTCCACAGGACTTCTCAAGTATTCATCGTATTTGAACTTAAAAGAATTGATTGATTCATCTTTGGAAAATATCACATTGTTTATATCAGTTAGATACAACTCTTTGGTATTTTTTTGGGGTTTGCTCTGTAAAAGAATATTCTTGATGACATTGGATGCATTCGGATGGGATTTTTGATCAACAACCACTAATGACTTGTTTATGTAATTGTGCAATTCTATTTTGTCAAAGGTATCATTGAACGCTTTCAAAGTTGGGTATGTGTTTTTTATTTGGGAATGGATGTCTGAATTTGCAATGAATTCGTCTTCGGTATAATTACTTTTAACGTCTTTAGAATAATCAAACTGATTTATGAAACTTAATAGTTGTTTGGTGTAATCAGACTCTTGAGTCGTTGTTATTTTAATATTATCTGTCATTATATATAAAAGATAAATGGTGTTTATATTATTTGGTATTGATATCTGGGTGTGTTAATCACTATATGATTGATTTTTGTATTATTATTCCATTAGTAATTTTTTTTTTTTTTTTCAAATTTATCCTAAATACATGGGTGATCCTTTCCTTCTCGTTTTTTTGGTCACCATATAAAAAAAAATGTAACACAATATAAGTGTCTGGGGTTAAAAAAAAAAGAAAGCAAAAAATAAAAAGAGCATCAGAAACAAAAGAATACGCGCTTAAATTACTACAAAGGGAATGTATTTATATACAAATAAGGTAATTGTCTTTTCTTTACTTAAATGCCTTTGTGATTATTGTGGCCTTGAACTTCTCATAGTCCATAACCACCTCGTGTTTTTCATCAAGCACAGTGAAGTTTGTTCTGTTGCTCACATGTCTTCTTGTGCTGTCACTGGTCACTTCAAGCTTAGGCTTCCCCAACTCAGTAGCATTCTTATCTAAGACAAATACTAAATCACTCAACTCGATCATTGTCAACACATCTCCATTGAAATGTTTCTTAGGGAAAACCTCCAACATGTTTTCCTCAATGCTGTTGTTTACTATTTTGGAAATGTAGATGAAATACTCATCTGGAGTCATCTGCACGACATTCGCAATAGGTAATGTATATTTGATGTTGTAGAATCCAAACAACAGCTCTTCAATGTCAACATCAATAGCCTTAAGGAAATCCATTTTCATGTAGTTCTTGATCAACTGGTTGGTTAAAGTATCTTGGTAAGTTTCCATAAACATTGCTATGTTGTGAATATCATTTCTAATCAAGCTGTAGTTAGTCATGGCAAACTTGTTCAAGGTGCTGTTGAATAACATACAATGATCGATCTTGTAATCACTCATATTAGTAACATCTTTGATGATAGGGAAGTTTAGAACATGCTTTTGTAGGAAGTATCTCCCATTGCTAATAAACTTTGTTATATTCTGTATTTTAATGTGATCAGGATACAAATTTATACTTCTGATAGTGCTTCCATGCTTTAATTGTAACATTTCTTCAGTCAATACACCATCTTCTTTACCCAATGCATTTCTTATTAGTTTAAAAGTATAAGATAAGTTCAGGGAATTTAACATACTGTTACAGCTCAATACTCTACAGTTATCAGTCTTCACCAAGTTCTTGACATATAAATCATCAATTGGCTTTTTATTCAAATTTCTATCTGTTTTGGAGATTTTCTCAAAAGAAGTGGAGTCTCCCCATAGACCAGCTATGTTGAAAAGTTCAGAAGTTGAAAAAGACTCAAACTCTATTACTTTAAGATCATCTTCTTGAAGCCATTTTTGCAAAGAAAAGTTCAATTTATCTATATTCAACTTTGTCGAGTAATCATCAACAAAGTTGTAGACTTTGAACATGCTGGACAGCTCCATGACACCAATGTCGTCTAAAGAACATCCAAACAGTGCCATGTTGATATAAAAGTTTTGGCTTTTTTGTAATAAACACAGCTTTTGGGATTGCTCTGTGTAATACTTCGTAGCTTTTTGCGACAATTTATACGACTCTCTGTTGTACTTGTTATCGTCAAACTTTCTCACAAAGTGCTTTTTACCGCTGTTGACAATCTTACCTTCTTTGGAAGTAACAGGACCTAATTGGTGGAATAGCAACTTTACAAATGTATCCTCTGTGTTTTTGAATATTGAGTGTAGCAGTTCAACAGGAAATTCACGCTTGCATCTTTGAGATCCACTTTCAGTGATTTTAACACTATCTATTAAGCGATTGATGACATCCCATGGGAAATCATTAACTCTAAAAGCATGGTGCATAAAGTTTATGTTACTCTTTTGATCAAATGACTGTATAGACATGTTACTAAATGTGTAAAAGATGTTATCCGGCACTATCATAACAAAGTTTATTAATTCTGTTGAATTTACCAATGTTTTGTTTATTAACGAGTCTAAGAAAATCTTTACATACTCTCTATCATGTCCATCTCTGAAGCACAAATCCAAGATAACCAAGTTCAACTTGGTCAACTCCGTTGCATACATTGGTGTTATATCAGTGATAAAATCTTGTTTGACAACATCCTCAACATCATTTGTTGTTGTATAATTAGCGTCTTTACAATAGTTGCAAAACCATTTTTTGTGGGTATCGTCAGTGCTGTAAGTTTCCTTAATAGCCTTGCAGGTGTTGCAGACTTGGAAATGTTGAAAATCCAGATAATTTAATGGATCTTGAATATACTTGTAATCTACACTATTGTTGATTTGTATGTTTCCCTTTGGGAACGTGTGACTATAGGCATCAAAGATCTGAGTTGTGGTATACCTATTTTCATTCTCAAATGGAATCAAAACATTGTGAGATCTTGAAATCGACATTACCTTATTTTTTTTTTTTGGTGTTGTAGATTATGTGTTGTTAATCACTGTTTAGCCAAATTTTAAATTTTAATCATGTGTGTGTGTTTTTTTTTGTACATATCGGACATAACCTTAAAACAGGCTTTCTTTTTTTTTTTTTTTCGAGTGAACATTTTTTCATTTTGCTTTGAAAATTTTTTTTTTTTTTATAATTTTCAAGTTTTCATTAGAGACGATGAATATTAGAATAAAATTAAACATCCCCAAAAAAAAAACCAACATAACAATACAATGGGTTTAAAGAGTTTATATAACTTAAAGACAAAACTAACAGGTTTCTATATCAATCCTAAACATTTCGTTGAAAAGGATGCCCCAATTCTATTCAGTCCTCTGCAATCCAAAAGAGCAGGTTTCGGACCAATGCTATGTTGTTGGAGAAATATAAGAGATGGTACTCTAACTTACAATACCATTCCAGTTATTGACCCGAAGTTAGTATACCAAACCAACTATAAACAACACCAAACCCAAGTAAGTCCTATTCATTGCAGACCAGATTACTGGGAAGTCTTTTATGTAGCTAGTTTCCCCACATATGTACAAGCAGGTGAAATATTCAAGAGTTTGGTTGCTTTGAAGAAAATGAGATATACCCTAAAAGTGAAAGAAAATAAAGAAATTAGAAAACAAAGTCAAATTGATACAACAAGAAAGCCTAACTTTGGGTTGTTCAATCCATTTGTCCAACAAGAAGGTGTTGCTGATTTGGTTGAAAGTTTGTCCAAGTCCCAGACCTTGAACACCAAAGAATTGCAAGGGTTGGTTAAGATCTACTGGAAAGAAAAAGAAAATGCTGGAGATGAACAAAAATATTGGAAACCTAAAACAGGAACCATGGTTGTTGAACATAAACCATTGGATTTGATTGCTCGTGATCCATTTGAAGCAGTCATGAGGATCAACGATTTGGCCATGATAGACTGGGACTTTGTAAATGAACCAAACTCCGTAATTCCAGATGAGGAGAAGGTATATGAAGAGTAGGATGTAGATAAGCAATAGATGTTTGTATATATGAGATTTTCTCTGTGTTTTGGTTAAACTGTAAATAAAGCAATAGATGAGTTTGCTGTGGGTCACGTGTGAATTCCTCATATTTTTTTGTACTGTCTCGTTTAGTCTAAAAAATCCAAAAAAAAATCTAGAGTAAAAAAAATAGCCTTTATATAAAGAATGTCTAGTTTATTATTATTGTTATTTTTATTATCAAAAGAAAAAACATATATATATATAATACATTTATATGCAGCAACCAAAGAAAATTTAGTATCCCCCATCATGACTGTTGATGAATCAAGATTCCCATTGTGGTTTATGAACCAATACCCAAAGGCTTTGGACTACCTATCAGTTGCTGCTCATCCAACTGAAAATATATTAGTCAAGCTAGATCACACTATTGACCAGAGATCCCTTATTCCAGGCACTCCAGATGGTATCTTAGCTTTGATTGCTCCTGTTGTGGCTTACTGGGGGTTCTCTTTGTTTTTCCATATCATTGATGTTTATGAACTCGCTGAATACTACAGAATCCATCCTTCCGAAGATGAGCAAAAGAGAAACAGAGCTTCTAGAATGCAAGTATTGAAGGAAGTCATTTTCCAACACTTTATCCAATCCATTGTTGGTTACATTTTCTATGTATATGAGGAAGTGGTGCCTAAGTCTTTTACTCAAATTTATGGAGAGATATGGGCTTGGAAATATCAATCAATAATTTTTACTCCTGTTAATAGATTCCTACCAGATTGGTTCTACTTGTTCTGGTACTCTTATGGAATTTCCTTTTTCAAGCTATTTGTCGGATTCGTTATCATAGATTCTTGGCAATATTGGTTGCATAGATTGATGCACCAAAACAAGACTCTTTACAAGTTATTCCATTCTAGACATCATGCTCTATACGTTCCATATGCTTACGGCGCTTTATTCAACCAACCTGTTGAAGGTTTCATGTTGGATACTCTTGGAACAGGTGTTGCTATGCTGATTACTCAACTAAGTCAAAAAGAACAAGTTGCCTTATACACATTTGCTACAATGAAGACCGTTGATGACCATTGTGGGTACTCTTTGCCATTTGATATTTTCCAAATCATATTCCCAAATAACTCTGTTTACCATGACATTCATCACCAAAACTGGGGAGTAAAGTCCAACTTTTCACAACCATTCTTTATTGCTTGGGATGTTTTTTGTGGAACAGAATATCCTGGTTATGAGGAATACAGAAAAGGAGTTAAAAAAGTTAGCATTGAAAAGTACAAAGAATTCTTGGAAGAAAGAAAGCAAAAGAAGTTGATGAAAAAGAACAAGACTGATTCAAGTAGTGATTCTGAAGATGAAAAGAAGACCAAATAAAAACAATGTATAATATTTTAAAAAGAAAAATAATAACGCTTTTTTTTTTTTTGTATATAACTATAATTAACAAAGTAAATGATACCATTAATGAACTGGTTTAGAATATGTTATTTTATTTTATTTTTATAATTTATTGTTTTCATAATATTTTTCATTTATCATTACTCAACATGAATGTTAATAGTTTTATAAATTTTTTTTTGTATTGATTCCTATAAAAATGACAAAAACAAGTGTTATTCAAACTTAAATACTTTCATTCAAAACGGCATTTAACTTGGTAACCTTGGAAGAGACAGATAAGTCAACTAACTTTTCACCGTTGTTGATTTCTAAAATTAAACCACCTAAGATTTCTGGCTTGACGATATTTTCGATTTCTAACTTACCACCCTTGGCAACTAAGTCGAACTTGGACTTGGTAACAGCCTTGTTGATTCTGGATAAGATAGATGAGGATAATGGTTCGGCAGAGTAGACCTTACAGTCAACAACATTGGAGTGGGCTTGGTTCAACTTTTCAAAGTCAGCAATGATGGATGGTAACAAGCTTAATCTGTTGTTTTCAGCTAGAACACCTAAGAAGTTCTTGACTGGGGTAGAAGCACTGCTACCTAAGGTATCAACAACGATATTTCTTTCTTCAGTGTTTAAAGTTGGGTTGGAAATCAAAGTGGCAACCTTACCCTTTTCTTTGCTTAAAACGTCGTTGATGAATTGCAAACTCTTGTATGATTCGTCGTACTTGTTTAAAGAAACAGCGGACTTGTATAAAGAGGTGGCGTAAACACCTTCTAAGTTGAATAATTGAACTGGTACTTTGACAGCAGCTTGGAATCTCTTGGAAGTGATGGAGAACATTATTTATATATTGTGTGGATTATGTGTTTTTTTTTTTTTTTTGGTTTTTTAGAATAGATCCAATGAAAGAAATATTAATGATATATCTAGATATGTAATAAGACAACGATAGTTTTCCTTGGGTGTGTAAACACTGAATTTTTAATAATTATAACCACATGAGAAAACAACCATATTAAAAAAAAAAGAAAGAAACCTAACAGAAAAAAAAAATTTGCACATTTCCACCAACTAAAAAACATGTAAAACCCAAATGTTGTGTGGGAAAAAAGCAGAAGAGAAAAATTTTTTTTACAGAAAATCTTTGGTTTTTACGGATACTCTTGTATTGCTTAAATCCGAATACGTAATCCAACAAACACACAATTAGTTTTAATAAAAAATATTGAATATCATTGTTATAATAACATATTTTGTAATAATACACACACTAGTCACTCAAATGTAATTCAGGAAATATGGTGTTTTACATATGTAATTATCTTGTTTTTTGAATATATTTCTTACACGTGATCTTCTCGTTACGCCACAACTACTTTTTTTGCACCTACATAAATTTTTTTTTGGTACCTGTATTTCCTAATTGAGACATCCTTTTTATATCCGACTATCCACACCCAAAACATTTTTTTTTCATTGGTCAACATCGATTTAATTAAATGCCCCAAAAAAATATTATTCAATAACTCTAACATTTGGCGAATACTTTACAGTTCCATGAACAACTTTTATTGTCTCTATTGTTGAGCCATTCAAAGTAGGATCTTCCAATGGTACAAACTTCATAATCTTCCGCATGGTTTCCTCATCTGTTCCCAAAATACTCTCAAGAATAATTCTACCTCCATTTTTAGACAAAACCATATTTCTTTCTGGACAGTTAGGCATACTAATCCCACATGTTGGACATCCATTCTCACATTCACATTCAACGATCTTAGACAAACATGTTTTCAAAATGTCATTCACATTTTCAAAGGCCTTAATTGATAATCCAGACCCAGTTGGGCCACCTTTGGAATCATAAATCAAAATCCTTGCTGGTCTGATTCTCTCTGTTGTTCTACTAGCAAATTCTTTCTCTGGAGCCTTGCACTCCGTTTTTATTTCATTGAATCCTGTTATGATGTACTTTGGCAAACAACTGATGATTGCATGCTCGACAGCATGAACACTAGCAGCTTTGTTGATGCATTTCTCATCAAGGTACTCTAAACACTTTTCAGGTATATCTATCCAAAACCCTTTACTTCTGTAGGAAAATGGTGGGTTATAAGTTTCTACAGCATCAATCACCTTCCCCCACTTGTCGATTTTCAAAAACCCAAATACCTTGATAGTTGTTTCAAGTAATCCAAAGAAGATTGGAAGATCGGTCCCATTAAGGGCCTTAACAGCATCTATCAAAACAGGATCAACATCAGTAAAGTCTCTCTGGGCTGTTGTGTACTCTACATCTGTTCTAATAACCTTCGCATAGTGCTCATTGCTATTGAATTCTTTAACCAAAAATGAAATACCTTGATGGATAAATATAGCCCCATCATACAGAGTAAAGGCTGTTCTTGACATTTCAATTTCTTCAATAACAATGTTTCTGTTGTTGGTAACGTCAACAACTGCAAACATCTCTTCTTGTACACCTCTTAATGAGACATACCCACTTGGCCATGGCAAATACTTTTCACTGCATGTGTAGGTATCATTCAAAAAAGTATCAATATCATGATCAGTACCGTTAAATTCTAACTTTTCTTTGACAGTATTTTCAAAAACCTCAAAGCTAACGTCTTTTTCAAAGTATCCATAATCTTTTGAAACATTGAATGGTATTTCAAAAGCAGCACATTGTAAGTGGTCACCCAAAACTAGTATATTCTCCATATCAATAACAAGGTCCTGGAACATTGATTTATCATCACTGATCAATTCTTCTTTGTGTTTGCAGTAGTATTGGTCCACAGGAGAATCACCACAAACCAATAAAGTCATGGATTCTTGAACACTTCTACCCGATCTACCTGATTGTTGCTGGAAATTACCCAAAGTCAATGGAAATCCACACATAACTACACAATCCAAAGAACCTATATCAATACCTAATTCTAGAGCATTTGTAGATATACAACACTTGACCCCACCATGGAATAATTCCCTTTCGATCTTACGTCTATCAACAGCAGAATAACCACCTCTATAAGAAACAACTTCGTTAAGTAAATAATCCCACTGTTCAAAGTTGGAATCTTGTTGAATAAGTCTTTTCACTTCTTTAATGAGGATTTCACACAACTTTCTGACATGACAAAATGCAATAGTCTTAATGTCTCTCTTCATCAACTCAACAAGGATCCTTGCTGTTTGACCAATGCTATCTCTCTTGTTCAAGTTTTCCAATTCAGGATTTTCTATGATGATATGTTTTAAGCCATTAGGAGAACCATCATTGTCGATAACGGCGATTGTGGACTCATCACAGCCAGTTATTTGTCTGAATGCTTCCAATGGATTTCTCAGAGTAGCTGAACACCCAAGCCACACCAACTCATGCATTTTTTGTTGTTGATAAAACGCACATACTCTTCGCAGTCTACGGAATACTAAGGATACATGAGTACCAAACAAGGAATTGTAGATGTGGAGTTCATCGATAATGACCATCTTCAAGTTCTCCAAGAATGGCGCCCACTTTTGGTGGTTTGGCAATATTGCCGCATGGATCATATCTGGATTCGTAAAAATAATCTGTATGTTGTTTTGTCCCCACTTTGATATGTGTCTTCTTTGTTCCTGGGTTGTATCACCATCGTAAGTGGATATCTTCATGTTTTTCAACTTATAAACGTAATCCTCTTCATTTTGTACTTCAAACGGCATCATACTGATTATTTCCTTCTCTGACATTGTTCTCACCTTGTCCAGAAATAGATTAAAAGAACGTACTTGATCTTGTGCCAAGGCCTTTGTTGGGGCTATGTACATCATAGTGGAGTCAATATTCTCCAAAATCTTCCACATTGATGTAATTTGATAAACTAGAGATTTACCAGAGGATGTAGAAGTTGTCAGAATACAGTTCCTGCCATTCATCAACTCTGCGACTGCATCATGTTGATGGGTGTACAAATTCTTTATAGGATCCAGCATTACACTCAAAAGGGTTGGTATGTTCAGGTTGTCTTTGAATTTAGCAGCCTTTGCTGGTATGGTCATATCAACTTCTGGTTTCAAGTAAGTCTCCAAGAAATCACTTATTCTTTCCTTTTCATCAATTTCAGCATACCTGGCAGTATCTTCGTCATCAAAAACACGTCTCTTTTCACCTGCTTGTGGTTTGTTCACTATATTATTCAATGGATCTTCATGTACTGTTCTTTTTGGAACAGACAGTGCATTAAGAATTTCTATAGGATCTTCTGTATTACTAAAGAAATCATAAACCTTTTCAGTAAACAAATTTATCGTTCTCATTATGAATTCTTTCAAAGTTGCAATCGTTTTACAGCTTGCGGCTGGAACCTTTAACCTCAGTATCAAGAATTCATTGTATAAATTTTCCTCATCCAAGTCAGTGTCCATAGACTTCAAATTAAAAATATCGTCATTTGCCGATTGATTCGTTATTTTTCCTGCATTCAATGTGGACTGGTTTTCTATTTCGTATTGATCCTTTGATATGTACTTAAAGTCCATAACTCTTTTGACCTTCTGGTCATCCTTTGAATCATTCAGTATGTATGCAATAATGGCTAGATCCTGTTGTGTTAGCTCAGTTGTGGGTACTAATTCAGGTGTCTGCTTTTGTCTCTGAAGCAATGATTTATTAACATTCGCTTTGATATCTGAAAACTTCACTGAGTGCAAATACTTGTGTTTCAGCTTTAAAAAAGAGTAAAAAGTTACAATCAATTTGACCTTATTTATGAGATCATTTTGAAACTGATTTTCCTTTTCAGAATCCATTAAATTGTTGTTTATATGGTGCATTCTTTTAAATTTGTCTCTTTAAAATATAATTAAAGGTTTGGTAATTTTTTCGGATTCAAGCTCATCTTCGTGTATTTCAAATATAAGCATTTTTTCGTAAAACAAAAAAAAAAAATAAAAAAAACAAAATGTGTATTTTTTGTTGTTATTGTCATAAAAAACCATAAACAACATGCCTGTATATCTAGCCCACATCAAGGGTTCCAACTACTTGTCCAAAGCTATGGACTTTATGAACAGTATTGCTATTGATTCAGATAAAAACAGTGAAAACACCATCTTCAGCTATCCAAAGAAAGATTACCAATTGCTATTATACAAATCCCAAGCTCTGAACAAATATCTAACGATAGATTTTGATCCTACAAGTAATGACATGAAAGTTGCCATTGAAAACGGCAGTTCTTTGAAAATGGAAATTCCATTAAGCGAAACAATTGATACAACCTTAGTCAAACAAGAATTCAACTCTTTATTGAACAGCAACAAGGAATGGGGATTTAAACAAGCATACAACTTCAAGAACGTTTCTTCAGGGTTCTTCAACGAACACATTGAGGTTTACAAATGGGATATATACAGCGAATCAAATGAACTTCTGGGTATGAAGGTATTGATCGAGTATGAAAAACTCATAGATGTGCAAGATTTCAACTCAACACTGGTTGACATTGTAATGAGTGAAGATAACATAGTCCCATACTACGGACTAGAAAAGGATAATGATGTTGCACAAAAACTCTTAACAATGGTTTTATAAAAAAGATTCTTATATATTGTATTAAACTTAATTATTTTTACCAAACATCTTCGTGGTATCTACCGTTTAACTTCATCATCTTGAACATTTCTTGAGCTTGAGTGATATCTATGTTTTGTTTGTCACTAACAATGGTAACGAATGTATCATTAACTTGCTTAGCCATAGTACCAGCATCACCACAAACGTAGACAAAGGCACCCTTCTTCAAGGCTTCCATGATGGCATCTTTTTGGTCAATCATGGCCTTTTGAACATAAGTCTTTGGAAGTGTTGGATCTCTGGAGTAACAGTTGAAAACCTTCAAGTTTGGCAACTTAGGTTGGTATTCTTCAACCCATTCAGATTTATACAAGTGGTCGTGAACATTTCTACAACCATAGAACAACATCATGTTGGCTTCTTGGTTTTCGACTAATCTATCTCTTATGAAACCTCTGAATGGAGCAACACCGGTACCAGGACCAATCATGATAACTGGTGTTTCTGGGTTCTTAGGTAATCTGAATGTGGACTTTCTGACAAAGATAGGTAGCTTGCTGCTGTCTTCACTTTGGTATAAGGATCTTGGACCCTTTAAGTTATAATGTACAGGTAATTGGGCAGCTTGGTCAACTTTTTGAATTTGGTTGATCAAGTTAGTGGTAACACCGTAAACCTTCTTTTCAGGATCAGTGTTTTCAACCATTGCAGTAATATGAATCTTATCTTGATCTTTCAAGTTAGAAGAAGAAATGGAGTAGAATCTTGGCTTCAAGGATGGAACAGTTTCTAATAAGAAGGCCCATGGAATATGTTGACCCCAAGCAAATCCTGCAGAGATGTATTCCAAACAGTTTGAAAGGTTCATGTTTTGCTCAATAACTTCCTTGTGGAAGGTATCTGGGTCAGAAGAGATATCAATAACCTTTTGTCTAACTTTTTCTTCAGATTCAGGAATGAATTGGACTAATTGGCCAATCATTTGTCTAGAAACAGGACCAGTAATTTCTAAGTAATTAGTTACAGCGGTTTCAACAGTAGTTGGAACTGGGAATGGCAAAGCAGATGTTGGATCTTTCAACTTCAAGTCGAAAGTTTCATCACCCTTTAAGGCAAATGTCTTTAAGAAGTGTTGGACATTTTCTTGAGGATTTTGAGGTACAATACCCAAGTGATCACCAGTTTCGTATTTAATGTTGGAGCCAGAAATATCAAATTCCATGTGGACACAGTTTCTCATAGCTTCAGGAGCACAGATTTCGTAAGAAGAAGCAACAGGAGCTAGGTATGGGTAATAGTGGTCGAATGGACCAATGTGTTTTTTGTTAGCGTTAGCTGGTAAGTATTGCTTGTTTAATTCACCTTGGAAAACAGCATCATCTTTACCAGTGAACTTAACATATTCGTACATTGGTTCAAAGGTGTTGGAATCACCTTCTTCTAAGTCAAATTGCTTTTCAATAATTTCAAAGGCCTTGTCCTTCCAAGAAACATATTCTTCCTCAGTGTTACCAACAGAATCATCACCAGCACCGATTTCACCTAATAAAGTAGCACCACCTTCATCGACTAACTTTTCTTTTAATCTCTTGGCAGCACCATTGAAGAATTCGTAGGTGGAGTTACCTAAACCAAAGATCATAACTGGTAAACCCTTTAATTCACCAGCATCTAAGATATTGTTTAAGTAGTCATCAAAGTTGATACATGGATCTGGTAATTCACCTTCACCATAAGTGGACATGAAAATAACAACAGCCTTGACCTTATCAACTAAATCACCCAAGGTATTTGGTTGATCAAAGTCGAAGCTTTCAAAATCACCACATAAAATTTGTAATTCCTTGAACTTGGAGTGTAATTCCTTGGCAAACTTCTTACAATAATCTTCAGAGGTACCAGTTTGGGAACCGTACAGAATCAAAAAGTCCTTATCGTTGGCTGTAATTGTTTCCAATAAGTCTCTTGAGGATCCGTAGGACATACCAATAGAAGAATCTAAAGAATCAGAACCCTTCAAGAAGTTGAAGATTTCATCTTTTTTGGAGTATATAACAACGGATGCTACTAAGCAGCACAAAACTGCTAAATCTAATGGATCTAAACTCATATTACTTTGTTGAGAAAATAATGTATTAAAAAAAAAAAAGTAAGTTACTAGGTCTAGTAGATTACTAAGTTTGGTCTTTGACTTCAATAGTAGTAAAGAACACAAAGTTAGAAAAAAGAAAATAGTATATAGTTGTTTATCAGAATTTAAGATTTTTCACAAATGATCTTTTATACGAAAACACTCGTACAGAAAAAAAAAATGAAGACAAAATATTTTTTTTTGAAAATTTTTACACCCAAAAAAGGTTTAATTTTCTTACGCGTAGCAACTCTATCGCGTATTTAAAAAATCAACCGCTTATCTTATCTGCTTCTTCTTTGAGAAAATGATGCTTGGGTTGATGATTCCATGTTTGCTATTACATTCATCTCCTCATTGGCATTTGTCTTTGTTGTTTGTATTTGGAAATCATCAGGGTACCACAATTCCTGTTTCAAAGTACTGTGAAGGGACGTGCTTTCTTTTATCACATCTCCAAATGGTATTCTTTTGATCTCACTCACAAACTTGGCCATTGTGACTGGTGTGAACTCCTCTAAAGCTGTAGGTCCTATTCTTATGCACTTGAACACTTCGGATGTGTTTTGCTCAATTATATCCAAGTCTCTGTCACCGTCATATGTTCGTACATAACCCGATGTGTTCAAAAATACTATAAATGCATTTAATTTGAGGTTTTTGGTCCCACATGGTGTTTCATTGAGATTAATAAATAGTTCTAATGCTTCTTCCAACTTGGATAACAGCATTCTTCCTCCGTGAATGAATAAAACTGCACAAATCAGAAAAATTAAACCATCCTCTTCTAGTTTATTATCAGGTATGTTGTTGTCTATCTTGAAATCAGTTAATCTCTTGGTATTTTCATAACTGAGTGATTCACGGGCTAGTTTTTGTTGGCCTTCTGGTCCTAATCTTTCGTAAAAGTCATTTCCTATAGGGAGATCAATTTGATCTTTCTTTTGTAAGTAATAACCGTTTTTTAAGGCTATTAATTGAAGTCCAGCAGCTTCTAGATTAGTATTAATAATCTTCATTAGTTCATTCTTGTTGAATGAAACATTCCCAAGATCATTGTCTTCTATAATAGCTGCTCTCCAATCAGCAAACTTTGTTAGAGTTATTCTTCTATTCAGATTGTTTGATGTATTTGTTAATAAAACAGATACTAGTTCTTTGGCAACTATTTTTAGAGATGCTTGTTTTAATTCAGAAGTTGACATTTTGGGTATTTTTAAGTGGTTTGTATTTGAGTGTAATTTGTTTTTTCTCAATGAGGTGAACGATATTTTTGATAGTTACGATTTTCGCGTTGGTTTTTCAACCACTCAGAAAGTGGATAAAACCTAAGGACGGAGATAAGACACATACATTTTTTATAACAAAAAGAAACATTGATTTCTATGCTAATTATTGTGTCGTAATAATTTTAAATAGAGGCTTATCATTTTAGTTAATAAAAAGATTACATTTGTAATTAGTTACTAAATTTAAAGTTAAATTCTTATTTTTATCTACTTTAATTTATTAACTATAAAATACTTATATCAACTTTTTAAATGTAAACAAATACATTTTATTAATTTTATATCCGAAAACACAATAACTAGTACCATCGGTGTATTTTTCTTGCTTTTTCCAGTTCTTCTATTTTTTTGTTCTGGAAGGTTCTTATATCCGTCTACCACTAATGGTTTTCCTGTAGATACCTTTTTTTTTTTTTTTTTTTTTTTTTTTTTTTTTTTTTTTTGATTTTTTCCTTTAAAAAAAATATGAAGAGGGGTTCCACTAAAAAATATATTTAGAATCGATAACCCTCACATGATTGACACCCCCTCATGGGAAAAAAACTGGCCAGAATTCCACTAAATGACTGTCTTTTTTTTTTCCAGTAGTGTGTTCCTGATGTTACAAAAAAAAAATTACCTGATCGTTTCCTTTAAAAAAAAAAAAAAAAAATCACCACAGGAAGATTGGGCTTCCACTTCACTAATCAAAAAATTTTCACCATGCATTTATAAAAAATTTCTCAACATTTCAATTTCCAACATATAAATAAGGTGGATGGCCTTTCTCTTATTTTCCATTTTGTTGTTCTTTTTATTTTTACAATCATAATTTTATTAACAGTTATTAGTAAAGAAATTGATAATAATAACCATCATTAATTATTAATAATTAAATAACAACTTAAATAAATTAAAAATGTGTGCTGATAAAATTAGAATTTCCATCAACGGTTTCGGTAGAATTGGTAGAATCGTCGCCAGAATCGCCTTATCTAGACCAAACATTGAATTAGTCGGTGTCAATGATCCATTCATCACTGCTGATTACGCTGCTTACATGTTCAAGTACGACTCCACCCACGGTAGATACTCTGGTTCCGTTGAACACACCGAAGACTCTTTAATCATTGACGGTAAGACCATCAAGGTTTACAACGAAAGAGACCCAGCCAACTTACCATGGGGTGCTGAAAAGATCGATATCGCCATTGACTCCACTGGTATCTTCAAGGAATTAGACTCCGCCCAAAAGCACTTAGATGCTGGTGCCAAGAAGGTTGTCATCACCGCTCCATCCGGTACCGCCCCAATGTTCGTTGTCGGTGTTAACGAAGATAAGTACGCTGGTGAAACCATCGTTTCTAACGCTTCTTGTACCACTAACTGTTTGGCTCCATTAGCCAAGGTTATCAACGATGCTTTCGGTATCGAAGAAGGTTTAATGACCACCGTCCACGCCATGACCGCTACCCAAAAGACCGTCGATGGTCCATCCCACAAGGACTGGAGAGGTGGTAGAACCGCTTCCGGTAACATCATCCCATCCGCCACCGGTGCCGCCAAGGCTGTCGGTAAGGTCTTACCAGTCTTAAACGGTAAGTTAACCGGTATGGCTTTCAGAGTCCCAACCGTTGATGTCTCCGTTGTTGACTTAACTGTTAAGTTAGCCAAGCCAACCACCTACGAAGAAATCAAGTCTGTTATCAAGGCTGCTTCTGAAGGTAAGATGAGCGGTATCTTAGGTTACACCGAAGACGATGTTGTCTCCTCCGACTTCATTGGTGACTCTCACTCCTCCATCTTCGATGCTGCTGCCGGTATCCAATTATCTCCTCAATTCGTCAAGTTAGTTTCTTGGTACGATAACGAATTCGGTTACTCCACCAGAGTTGTTGACTTAGTCGAACACGTTTTCAAGAACTAAATTAGTTAAAAATTGATTAAGGAAAAAAGGATATTTTGATAATTTCCTTCTCCAGTCTATCTTTTTTTATAACACTAATATAACTTCTACGAAAAACTTATGAATCTAATGAAACTTTTTATGATTGAATTTTACCGAATTCTGTCTTTAGATATAATAAAAAATTAATAATAATTATATATATTTATATATTTTAAAGTATAATTTATCAATTATTATCAATATTTCTATGTTCATTTTTTATCAGTTGAACAACATCCAATTTTTTTATTTTATTTTTTAGGCGACGGTATAATTTTTATTTTTTTTGATTTAGCCGCCGTTGCCGCTTTTAGCCAACAAAAAAGTTTCAAAAAAGGAAATTTTGTTATCGGCAACAGCACGAGGTTTAATCAATTGTTGGGAAAACAACTCAAAAAATTATATATGTTTATTGTGAAACCAAATGCAACTTTAATCTTAAATACCATGTCCTCTTATAAAGCATTTGATTTATTCAACAATGAAAAGTTGAAAGGCTTCTTGGACTCTTCAAGAAACGGCTCCGCACAGGACTTCAAAAACCAATCTTTCAAGCTTCTTATAGAATCCATGTCTTTAGCCACCTTTTTCTTCTTTATACAACTATTTTTCTTTAACATAATCAAAAACTTTATACCTGAAATATACCAGCCCAATGTTTTACTTCTTAATATGAAAAGAAAAATATACGGCAAGTTTGCTGAAGATAATCTGAATACAGGCATGACTTCAGTGATCGAAGAAACCTCCAACTCAAAGTCCAAATTTTGGAACTTGGGTTTGGGCTTTCAATGGATATATTTAGCTTATAAGGAAGACATTGAGCAATTTGAAAACTTGGGGTTGGATTCTTTTTACTTTCTCAAGTATCTATCAGTATTGCAAAAGTTTTTTGGGATATTAAGTGTTTCAATCACGCCGGTATTGTGTATTTTACACCATCATTATAGCAATAAAAGTACAAAGTATGGTAAGGTGGAGATACATGGACTTGACAAGCTTTCTGTATATTCAATGACAGTCCACAATACTAAAATGATATATTTAAATCTAGGTAGCACTTTAATCATTGTAGGTTTATTTCATTGGATGCTCAGAAAAGAAATCCAGTTTGTTATTATGAAAAGGTTCAATTTTGTTAGTTATATTCAAAAAAGTTATAATTCAATTAAAGTTGATAATAATTTTCAGGCTGATACCAAGAATATTAATACAACTTCTAATTTTAAATCAGATATGATGTTTATAAAGAATATGCATAAAACACAGTCTACAATTCTTATACATGACGCACCTATGTGGTCGTATACAGAGTTAAAGCCACTTTTAACAAAGCTTAAGTCTAATAGTAAGGATTCAAAATCAAGGCTAGACATTAGTTATATTCCAACAAAAATAAATCATTTAATAAAGTATCAAGAAAGGCATAATCACATTATCCATCAAATAGAAAACATTGAACTTGACCATATACTAAAGATTTTTTTCACAAAGCATAAAGATGAAGTTGATTTGTACTTTAAAACAATGATTAAAAAATACAAACAAGAAGATAAACCTTTGAAGGTGATAGAATACCAAGGTAAGTGGATCAAATACAAACATTCAAGAAAAATTCACAAATTCAAATCTTTATACAATTTATTAAAATTCAAGATCAAACCACAGAAAAAGACATTATGTATTAGAAGTTATAAACTCTATTATTATACCGTATCAATAAGTTTATTTGGGTCTACTGAAAAATTGGATGAAATGGAGTATATAAACAACAAGATCAAAAAGTTCTTAAAAAATATGAATGACTGGAGAGAATTTAGAGATAAGATGCAGCATGATTATGCTAAGGAAAAATTTGAACAATCTGAAAACTACAAAACCACTCAGCTACTTGTAAAATTTGATGATATCTATGAAGCAGATTTGTTCTGCCAGATTCTCATATACTCATCTCCAGATTACTTCAAAAACATTGAAAGAAACATAAATTTTAATCACTTGATTTGGGAAAACATAGTGTTTAGTAATAGCTACTTGAAATTCTTCAGTCACTGTTTGGTAAATACTATCCAAAGTTTCATTATGATAGGATGGTCCATACCAGTTGCTGCTTTGGGAATCATATTCCAAACACCATACGCTGCCAAATTTGTACCTTTGCTAAGATCATTGTACAAGTTGCCAAATATTTTTTCAGTGCTAATAAACAGCCTTGTTCCCATAATAACTTTGATCATACTTACTGAGTTGGTCCCTGAAGTTTTTAGATTTTTGATGAAATACAAGTACTTTTCTAGCTCAAATAAAGTTGAAATGAACTTACAAAAGTGGTTTTATGTTTTTTCATTTTTGCAAATCTTCATAGTTGTGACAATATCCTCTGGACTATCATTAATCTTTGAACAAGTTCTCACAAACCCTACGAGTATTCCAAACATCTTGGCAACCAACTTTCCGCAATGTTCAAATTTCTTTGTGAGCTTCATATACCTCAGAGGCTTGGCTTATAGCATGGGGAACTTGATTCAATGGTTGAAATTATCGGAGTATATTTTTAAAAATTACTTATGGATATCAGGCATAAAGACACCTAGATATCAATTTGAATACTTGAGTAGAAAGTCTTTGGTTTACAGATGGGGGTCTGTGTACCCAATTTTTACCCTCATGGCTAGCATAAGCATCATTTATGGCATAATACAACCAATAATATTGCCCGTCGCTTTTATAGCATTCACTGTTGTATTGATTTCTTTCAAGTTTAGTATTAAATATCAAGTTAATAGAACAAATAATGAATTGGAAACAATGGGTGCCTTTTACCCAGTGGCCTTGTTTCAGATGTACAGTGGAATTTACTGCTTGGAGGGATTTATGATTGGATTGTTCTTGCTTTCAAAGAATTACATGTTGAGTGTAATCATGTTTTCTGTGTTGGTTGTTTCCATCGTTGCACATTGCCACTTATCCAAGAAATATGAAAAGTTGTTGGAAAACCTTCCATTAAGTGATTATCACTCTATTAAAACCGAAACAAATTCCAGCTCAGTTGATAACCATTTCAAAGAACTTGGAATACCAGGCAACCTATCTGGCATAGACTATGAACAAGAAGTTGATATAGTCACTTATGCCGATCCCGATTCAGCAAATTCTGTCATCTGGATACCCAAAGATGTATTTGGTGAAAGCGATCAAGAAGTTGACAGATTGAAATTTTTATTTGGACAAAGCCTACGTATTACAAATCTACATGCAAGCATTGATTCATGCGGAAATGTTCAAATAGATGCTTAACATAACTATATACTCTTTTCAGATTCCGTCTCCTTACCATCCGTGGCTTTGTTTTCACCTGTGTTTTTGGTTCTTGGCCATACATTGGGCAGTCTAGCAAATTGGAATCTAGGATTAACACATCTTTCAACAAACCATCTTTTGATCTGGTATTGAATGATATCTGAGATTTTTGGTATGTTTTCAAGCTTTGTCGTGGATCCAATCAATGAATCTACCGTAAAGTCCATAGTGTACTCTGGAGAGAAAGAAAACATCAAAAAGTATCCACTCATATCGTCCTCACTAGCAAAGGCACCTTTATATGCTTTGGCAAATTCCTCACCAGTAGTCAGCGAAAGTGTCAAAGTTGCTTGGAATTTTATCAACGATACAGTCAGCTCTATAGGCAGAGAACCACTCAATGGTTTAGGGAAATTCAAAGCCAATTGGGTTTCAACACCAAGAGCTAATCTATCATCAAGGTTTATGTCTATAGTAGCCTCAAGTCTCTTTTTTGATGTATTAGGAGAGTATTGAATTTTACAGTTGGAAAAAATTGGAAAGTTATCACCAATATCAAGTTCCTTGACTTTGATGAATTGAATAAAGTCTGGCAAATCTTGGGATTTTCTATCTATAAAGTCATTCAAAGAGTGAACAATATTGTCTTTTAATAAAGCTTCCAATCTTAATTGCTGAATGGCTTGACCAACAAGAACATTGAACCAACCTAAGGATTCAGGGGGATGTGTGTCGACATTGTATTGAGTTTTTTCCAGCAAACCTGACAATTGTTTTTTGAGGTTGACATCTTCTTCAGACTCATCAACTAATCTTTCCCTTCCACCTAGTTTAATAATGGATAGCTTTGCTAATATGGAATCAGCAGGTCTTTTGGGATCAGGTGTTTTCGTATCGGAGAAAATAAAGAACTTTATGAAGAACACAAAAATTAGCAAGACTGTGACCTGACCCATAGCTAAACCTTGTAAGAAGTACCACCATTTTTTGGGATTAGAGCCTGTGCCTATGTTGAAGATATCATTTCCGTTTCTCTGTGCTGCTAATATCTTCAAAGAATCTTGGAAGGATTTTATTGAGTGAGGATTTCCTTCTAAAATGGATTTAACAAACTGTTCATTGATATTATTGAGTGTATCATTATGCACTAAATTTTCAATAGCCATCGAGTAGAGCAAAAATATCTGTTTGATGAATGATTTTGGTGTTTGTATATCACTACCTTGATAAAGGAATTGTATATTTTTTTAAAGGAAAGATTGGAGTAAACATAATTTACGGTTTTTTTTTGGGAAACTAATCATGTGACTTGATGAGCGTGATAAACATTTCTTTTTTTTTTTTTTTCAAAATATACATATAGTGTCGGATATAACAATTAGAGGAATGGAAAAAATCCCACAGGCAGATAATTACCCAAATAGGAAACTTCCAAGTTTTCTACAATCCCATCATAAACCATCCATATTTTTTTTTTCATTTCCAAAAAAAAAAAAAGAAAGAAAACTTTCAAGTTTAAATATTCAAACTATAAAATTCTTAAGGATAAGAACCAAACAACTATCATTGTACTAATATTAAACCCACAAAAATGGCTGTTAAGAGTAAATCAAAACAAGCTAAGAAAGTTGCCCCAAAGGTCACCAAGGCTGTTGATCTAGATACTTTAACCACAATCAGTAGTGATGAAGAAAACGAAAATTTGGAATACGAATCTGATGAAGAAGATGAAAAAGACAAGGATAAGGTCATTAAGGACAAGAAGGACTCCATTCAAATGAACAAGAACTTCACTTTCCAATTGGAAAATACCTTTGAATTTGAAGCCAAGGATTTGATGCAATCTTGGGACTTTGAATCAGGAGACAAGAAAAAAGAAGAAAAGAAGGATGTTGATTTGGACAAGATCATCAAGAGAAAAGGTGGTTTAGTAGGTTTAGTTGGTGTTGAAGAACAACAACAACCAAAGGAAGAATCTGATGATGACGATCTAGCCATGGATGGATTTGGTATGGGTGTCAAGAAGGAAGAATCCGAAGCTGAAGAAAGTGCCTCTGAAGAGGAAGAAGAACAACAAGAAGAATTAGTTGAAGACATAAAAGCTGAAGAATCTGATGAAGACTCTGAAGAAGCCATCAAGGACTTTTATGCTGACAAGGAAGAAACTGCTGATATCCAAAAGCAACAACATCAAACCTTCAACTCTCTTGAATTAGCCAGACCTATTTTGAAGGGTTTGGCCGCTTTGGGATACACCAAGCCATCTGCCATTCAATCTGCAGCTGTTCCAGTAGCCTTATTGGGTAAGGATATCATTGCTGGTGCCGTTACTGGTTCTGGTAAGACTGCTGCCTTCATGATTCCTATCTTAGAAAGATTGGTTTATAAGCCAAGTAATGTTCCAACCACAAGAGTTATTATCATCACCCCAACCAGAGAATTGGCTATCCAAATTGCTGATGTTGGTAAGAAGATTGCTCAATTTTTGCCAAAGGTATCCTTTGGTTTAGCTGTTGGTGGTTTGAACTTGAGACAACAAGAATTACAATTACAAAAGAAACCAGATATAGTCATTGCCACCCCAGGTAGATTGGTTGATCATTTGAAGAACTCCATGAACTTCAATGTTGATTCATTGGATATTTTGGTATTGGATGAAGCCGATAGAATGTTGGAAGATGGTTTCCAAGAAGAATTAAAGGAAATCTTGGATATTCTACCTAAGAAGAGACAAACCATGTTGTTCTCTGCCACCATGAACTCCAAGATCAAACAATTGATTGCCTTGTCTTTGAACAAGCCAGTTAGATTGATGATCAATCCACCTAAGCAAGCTGCTAACAAGTTAACTCAAGAGTTTGTAAGAATCAGAAACAGAGATGGTTTGAAGCAAGCCTTGTTGTATAATTTATTAACCAAGTTAGATGCCCATCAACAATTCAGAATTGTTGTATTCATAGCTAGAAAGGAACAAGTGCATAAATTGAGAATTATTTTAGGTTTACTAGGGTTGAATGTAGCGGAATTACATGGTTCTTTGACCCAAGAACAAAGATTGCAAGCAGTCACCCAATTTAAGAACTTGGATAAGTCTGTATTGTTATGTACAGATTTAGCTTCCAGAGGTTTGGATATTCCTAAGATTGAAGTTGTTATCAACTATGATATGCCAAAGAGTTATGAGATCTACTTGCATAGAATTGGTAGAACTGCCAGAGCTGGTAGAGAAGGTAGATCCATTTCCTTTGTTGGAGAAACAACCCAAGATAGAAGCATAGTCAAGGAAGCCATCAAGTCCATCAGTGAAACCGGAACCAATAACAAATCCAGAGGTAAGGCCTTAGGTAGAAATGTTAACTGGGAAGAAGTTGAAAAGGTAAATGATATTTTGGAAGAAAAGAAGGATACCATTGAAGAAATTCTTGAAGAAGAAAAGCAAGAAAAGGAAATCATAAGAGCTGAAATGGAAATCAGAAAAGGTGAGAATATGTTGAAGCATCAAAAGGAGATTCTTTCTAGACCAAAGAGAACATGGTTCAAGTCTGAAAAGGACAAGAAGAACAATGATATGCTGCAAGCATTGAAGGATACCAAGAAGGACATGAACTCCAAGAAGAGAAAGGTAATGGAGGACAAGGAAGACTTAGGTGGAAAGAGATCATACAAGAAGACCAAGACTGACAGAGCTGTGGACCAAGAAAAGACCTTTAAGAAGCAGAATGGTAAGAAGGGTAAGAAGGGTAAGTTTGGTGGTAGAAAGTGAAATATATAGATAAGGAATGTTGACACAAAAAGTCATGTGACTTTTACGAAAAATTTTTATTATTTTACTAATTAAAAAAAAATAACCACCATGTGAAAGTTTTTTTTTATTGGAAGTAAGGGGAAAACAATTGAGCAGCCAACAGTAAAAAAAAAAAGAAAAAAGAAACAGTTTACAAAATTACGTTATTGCTACTTTACCTTAGTATTTTTATATGATTTATACAATTTAATTATTAGACAATATACACAACCTGAGAATACATATTTGCAAACAATAATTTAAATTACATACCCCTTCACAGTTTTTTATTATTATTACAACCAAAAATGGCCAATTTCAAATCAACTTCCTTTACAAACCTTTTCAAAATGAAAGGTAGAAACGGAAAACAAAAAAGATCTATACACGATGTCAATGGAGATGCTGAATCTCAAAACAGCATTGTTGAAACCACATCCTCAGAGAGATCCAACTCTAAAAACAGCTCATTGTTGAATACCCACGGAATAACTTCATTGATTGATCTACATTCATTGATTACCAATGGAGACAAGAAGAAAAAGAAGAAAAACTCTTTACACCAAAAGGCCCTTGACAACAACAGAAAGAAAGCTGGTCTTATGACCCACAAGAAGAGAAAACTCAATAACGGCGAGGTAGCTGAAGATGAAAACGAAAGTGATTATGATACAGATGATATAAACATCACCGATTACAGTGCTTCCAGTGAATCTGAAGTTGAATCTGAAGAAGACGAAGAAACCAAAAGACTAAGGGAAATTGAACTGCAAAAGTTCTTGGAACAAGAAAAGAAGTATGATGAAATGCTACCTGAAAAGTACAGAAAATATAGACCACAAGGTTACAAGTTCAATCTGCCAAATGAGGACTCAGAGAAGCCTATAAGAGTATATGCCGATGGTATCTTTGATTTATTCCACGTTGGTCACATGAAACAACTTGAGCAATGTAAGAAGGCATTCAAGAACGTTACATTGGTTGTTGGTGTGCCAAGTGATAAAGTTACCCACAAATTAAAGGGTTTAACTGTGCTTACAGATGAGCAAAGATGCGAATCTTTGAGACACTGTAGATGGGTTGATGAGGTTGTACCAAATGCCCCATGGGTGTTGAATGTTGATTTCTTGAAAAAACACAAGATCGATTATGTTGCCCATGACGACATTCCATACAATTCTGCTGGATGTGATGATGTTTACAAGCCTGTCAAGGAATTAGGTAAATTCTTGGTTACCCAAAGAACCGATGGTATTTCCACAAGTGATATCATTACTATTATTATCAGAGATTACGACAAGTACTTGATGAGAAACTTCTCCAGAGGAGCCACCAGACAAGAATTGAATGTATCCTGGTTGAAACAAAATGAACTTAATGCCAAGCAATTTATAACAAAGCTATCAACCAAATACAAGAGAGCCAAGAGAAACTTGAAGAAAGGAACCAAGTTCGAGGAACTGTCAACTGACTTTGAAGAAGAGGATGATGAAGATGAAAACAAGTCTGAATTATCAGAAGGCAAAAACGAAAGTGAAGGAAAAGAAACATCAGAAGAGCCGGTCACTGGTGGACCAGAAGAATTTGTCAAAGAATTTGCCTAGTTTATATATATTGTAAGTTTTGTTTTAAAATGGAATAGAAGCTTGATTTTGAAAAATGAGAACTTGGCCGGGTGTTTTTTCCCCTTAGGATCAAAAAATTAACAAAAAAAAATGATGGAACAATTATCATTTTTTGAAAATATTACCAAAAGAAGTACATCAAATATATCAAATACTTCTAGTTACGTATACCCGATTACAATGACGAATAGCGTACTACCTACTACTATGCATAGCCTGAAATACATCAAGGCCCAAGATCTATACAAATGCATTAAAAACGGATACAAGACAACAAGCGACATAAAAGGGTACTCAAAAGAAAACCCAGATTCAACCATCGACATTGGAGAAGGTGAGGATGTTATTATCATGGACATGCGTGGAGATGATTTTGTGGGTGGACACATCAAAGGGTGCATCAATATCCCTTATAGTGAGTTCCGTCGGTATGATTCCAAAGCTGGGGACTACACCACTGCGCATAACTTCATAAAGAAACATATCATTGACAAGGACACCAAGAATATTAATGTTGTTTTTCACTGTGCGATGTCTCAACAAAGAGGACCCTCAGCTGCCTTGGTTCTAAGTAGATTGCTTCAAGAAAAGGAATACGAGGAGTTGATAAACAACACCAACATCAATATCATGGTGCTGTACAAGGGCTTTATCAACTGGCAGCAAGAGTACGGAAAGGATGAGGACGTGACTGAAGGGTACAGCAAGTTTGTGTGGTGTTGATAAGGAATTAAGAGGGATTAAGGAACTAAAATCCGTCTATCGCCCGATTCCTTAAAACCGGATACAATTTAAATTACCTATCACTTTTTTTTTTTAAATAATTATTTTTTTTTGTATTTAAGATTTGAATCATAATGCTTGATTACTAGCCATCAAAAGGTTAACTTTTTTTATAAAAAACCAAACATACACTATAGTTTAATAACTATACCTTTGCTCTTCTTTTTTTTTAAGAAAAAAAAAAAATATTTTTGTTAACAAATTAAAACGTATAACCAAAAATATTCCATATGACTAGCTCAACCGCAAGTTTGAAACAAATGACCACAGAAAGCAGCCTGAAGCATGAAGATGATATTGATTTTCTGGTGACAATGAGCCAGGACGACCCAGAAAACCTCGAGCATCGTTTATCAACTTTGAGAAAGTACTACATAACAATTCTTGTATCATGCATCTCCGTGGTGATAACAGCCCTGTCATCGCTCTGGACTTTTGAAGGGCCGTATTATCAAAGAAAATTCCACTTCAGCGACGAGGTTGATGTTTTGGGTATCACATTATTTATCTTTGGGTTGGGACTGGCATTTATTATGTCCTCTCTTTCAGAGTACGCAGGCAGAAAGGTCACCTTCATGTTTTCATTGACTGGTGTTTTTATTTTCACATGCGTTACAATTTGGTCACCAACTTTGGCTGGCGTATTCATCTCTAGATTCCTATGCGGTGTCTTTGGATCTGCATTTTTATCTGTTGCCAACTCCGTTGTGAGTGATATCTTTGTGAACACCGCCGTTGGTATTCCATCGATTTTTGTGAGTTGTTCTCCATTCCTAGGTCCATCTTTAGGACCTTTATTATCTGCTGTATTTGAACATGAACCAAAATGGGGGTTCTATACATTGCTTATTGCCACATTTGTGTGCTTGATCCTAATCATATTCACATATTCTGAAACTTACAAGCCTATTTTACTTGCGAGAAAAGCCAAGAGATTAAGAAAAGAAACAGGTGATGATAGATACTACGCACCTTTAGAAAAACAAACCAAGGAGGTGAACTTTTTGACCGCTACTTTGACAAACTGTAAGAGACCTATTGGATTGTTGTTGAGAGATCCAATGATATTCACATTGTGTTTCTACACTGGATTGTGTTTGGCCATCATTTACATGTTCTTTGTTGCCTTCCCAATTATCTATATGGACAAAGTATGGTCTTTTAATGCAATTGAGTGTGCATGTTGCTACCTATCAATTGCAGTTGGTATTATGCTGGCAGCTCCATCGTCCTTAATAGTTCAAAAGAGATATATCCAAAAGGTGAAAGAAAACAATGGTGTTTCATACCCAGAATTGAGATTAGAGGCCTTGAAAGTCGGTGGGTTCCTATGTCCAATTGGGTTGATGATTTTTGCATGGACATTGTACGCTCAAGTTCACTGGTTTGGATCTTTGTGTGGTGCTGCTATCTTCGGTATGGGTGTCTTCTTCATTTTCACATCAATATTTTCCTACATAATCGATGCTTATAGGTTATACGCTGCTTCGGGTATGGCTGCTAATTCTTTAATGAGAAGTTACATGGCTGGTATTTTTCCATTGTTTACGAGATACATGTTTGAAAGATTGGGAGTTAATTGGGCTGCATTCATATTAGCCATGCTTTGTGTATTGATGATTCCTATCCCATTCATTTTTAACAAATACGGTGCTGCATTAAGGGCAAAGTCACCATACGCCTGGTCAGACCCTGAAGATGAATAATTGTTCTTTCATTTAACAGCATAACTGAGTATATATTCATAATATCATAATTCGTCATCATTAATTCATTACTGAATATTCACATTTTGTGAGCTGATTTTTTTTTTTTTTTTAAAGTCGAAGTTTATTTAAACAGATGATTTCCGAACGAACCGAGTGAATGGAATTTGAAGTTTTTTTTTTTCTTTTAAAAACATATATCAATTGTACTACATTATAACGTAAAGACAAAACCCAATTCGGAAAGCTTTATAACGAGCATAAACAACTTTTTTTTGGTTTAATATGTCAACTACAGGTACTAAGAAGATTCTCTGTCTACATGGTTTCCTCCAAAATGGTAAGATGTTCTCTGAAAAGTCATCTGGTATAAGAAAGCTATTGAAAAAGGAAAACATTCAAATGGATTACATAGACGGTCCTATTACCTTAGCTCAAAAAGACTTGCCTTTTGTGATTGATGACGAGAAATGGGCCTCTATAGTCGAACAAGGAACAAACAAAGCCTGGTTCTACCACTTTGACGAATCCCACAAAATCGACATCCAACCAGCCCTGGACCTTGTCCAGAAGTACATCGCCGAAAACGGTCCTTACGACGGTGTCCTAGGTTTCTCCCAAGGTGCTGGATTGGCTTCTGTTTTGGTGAACAAGATCAAGGAATTGTGTCCAAACCATCCGTACTTCAAGACATGTGTTTTGTTCTCAGGTTACACATTCAGCGAAACAAACGATAAAGGCGAAGTTGTCATCACTGAAAGATATGCTGATGCATACAAAATGCCAAACAAAGAAGATCCAGTAATAACTGAGATCATTTCTGTGCATGGTGCAGCTGACAATGCGGTTCCAGGAACAATGACTGAGTTTTTGAATGAAGTCATGACCCAAAACGGCCACTCAATTAAGTCATTGGTCCATGAAGGTGGTCATGTTGTTGTGAACAAAAAAGACTTCATAAGACCTATAGTTGAAGACATCAAGAAGGCTCTAGAGTAAGCTTATCCTATTTTTTTAAAAAAAAATATATGTTAAACGTCTTTTTTCTATATATAACCCCTCCCACGTTTTTTTTCTCCATCATAATTTTTTAATTTTTTGGTGACACGTTTTGCACCTGGACAATTCAAACCCTCTGGACTTTTTATTGTTTTTTTATTGATATGATTCACTTCAATCTTTAATTCTCTACCAAAACCAATACAACATCATAACATCATTATCTATGTCAACACGGAGACTGGATAACCTTGAAACTGAGGAGATGTTTTCTCTTCAGGATTTTCCTACAAACACACACACAGAACCAATCACTGAAACAACGAGGTACCAAGACAGAACACTTTTTTCCAAAATCATATACCACTTGATGACATACCTGAAGTTCATAGGGCCTGGGATTTTGATTTCAACATCTTTTTTGGATGCAGGTAACTTCTCCACAGCCGTCACTGCTGCATCCCTCCACCAATACAAGTTCCTGCATGTGATATTGCTATCAACAATCACCGCTTCTGTGTTCCAGGTCCTGGCTGCAAAGCTTGGGATTGTCACAGGTAAGGACATCCCCATGCTGTGCAAACAACACTTTTCAAAAAACATGAACATCTTTTTGTACATAATATCAGAGGTTGTTATTATTGCCACTGATATGGCTGAAGTTGTGGGGTGTGCTATAGGGCTTTCCCTTGTGGCCAATATCCCACTACCTATAGGTGTCTTGTTGACCATTGTTGATGTTTTGATCATCTTAAAGTATTTCAACCCAGCTAATGGAGACATGAGGGTTGTGAGATCATTTGAGTTCATTGTGGCATTCTTTGTCATGTTGACAGTATTGTGTTTTGTTGTTGAACTATTCCAAGTCAATATTCCTAACAAGGCTCTTGTTTGGAAGGGATTCTTTTTGCCATCAAAGGACTTGGTTCAAGATGACGGTTTATTCGTATCTTTGAGTATTTTGGGTTCTGTTTGTATGGCAGGTTCCATTCTGTTACAATCAAACATTGTACACGCTAGATTAAGAAACTATGATATAAAATTAGGAAATTACGCTATAGACGATAACAAAATGACAAGCACTGACAAGAGAATTAAGAAACCAAAAGTGGATGAACCTCTTGAATTAGAAACTAGTGACGACCACATAACACATGAAAACGAAAAAAACATAGACTTTAGTGAATACGAGCCAAGTTACGAGGCTGTCAAGCATGCTTACAAGTACACAGTCATTGAGCTTCTGGTTTCTATTTTCACAGTTGCCTTGTTTGCCAATGCAGCCATTGAAGTTGTTGCTGCTGCATCCATGACGGAAAACGATGCAAGTGATGTGATGAATGATGCTGATTTGTACACTATCTATAACATCTTATCCAAGAACTTGTCTCAAACAGCAGGAACTTTGTTTGCATTGGCTTTGTTGTTTTCAGGTCTATGTGGTGGGTTTACCACAACTCTTACTGGTCAGATTATAGCAGATGGGTTTTTGGACTGGTCTTTACCTCTAAATATTAGAAGATCTCTGAGTAGAGTTGTAGCTGTTTTGCCATGCTTGATTTTAGTCTTTGTTTCAGGAAAGAAGGGGTTGAGTGCAGCTTTGAATGCATCCCAAGTTATTTTGTCACTGTTGCTACCATTTGTTACCTTCCCGTTGATTTATTTCACTTGTAACAAGAAAATCATGAGTGTCAAGAGAAGAAAAAACATAGAAAGTGTAACTACACCTGAGGGTGATATAAACGATGATGAAGAGTACGAGCTTGTGGATATGTCCAATGGGAAGCTAACCACTATATTGGCTGTAGCATTATGGCTGACTGTGTCTGGATTGAACATCTACTTGTTGTTCAACTTTTCATCTGGATCAGATGTGAATTTGTAAGAGAAATTGTCAGCCGCACGGCATACACAAAAAAATATATATAAATTTTATCCTTTAAAAAAAAATTCAGAGAGATGTGGCTTAACAATTTTAGTTTAACTATCAGTGACACATATTGGAGACAATTCAGTAAATTAATGATATTCTGTTTGAAAACCCCAATGATCAACAGAAATATTCTATAACCAGTTATATATTAAAATTTTTCATTAAATAGACAAAAATATATCGAACTCCCAATGGCAACTAATACAGTAGTGATTACACTCACACCAGGCACCAACAAAAACATATCAGATGAAAAAAAAGACAACACTAAGGCTTGTGGAGATGTTGCATTCTTTCGCCTACAAGCTGGAATGGACAACTTTGAGGATTTGATCAACAACGGTGATGTGCAGATTGTGACATTGACAAAATCATTGAAAAAAATACTCCTAGTATGTCAAAATACGGAGATTTCAAAGAAAATATACGATTGTTTATTGAAGGAAAACATTTTCTACAAGGTGCATTATTCTAGACAGGATACCCTTGTTTCAAAGGGCAAAGACAAGAGTTTTTTGAAATTACCAAAGGACTTTACGTCAAAGTTTTTGATTTCACCACCACATACCCCAAAGTACAAGAATTTCAAGTATATGGTTGTAGAAGAGGATCCTGTAGAAGTAAATACTTTGAATAATAAGATATTGGCTGAATCGGAGATAGCTGATGGGGATGATAAAACACGGATATTGTTGAAGAATCCTGTCCATGGAGTGAATATAACCTTGACTGATTGTTGTGATGGCTACTCTAATGGTGTTTGTAAACAAATCAAGTATAAAACCCAGTTACCACCAAAGTCTATATTTGATGATATGTTAGATTAATTCTAATTGGTCCGTTTTTTTTTTGTCTTATGTCCGATCCATTAAATAAAAAGATCACCTTCTCACTAATTTTTCATTGGAGTAAAAAAAATTTTCCCCTGTAGAGTAAGAAAAAAACACAACAACATTTAGGTGTGATATTTCTTTCTTTTTTTTTTTAAAAAAAACAAACTCAGTAAATAATATTGGAAAAAAGCTATTACTGAAAAAACAATTATATAATATAAAAAACCTGTACAACCTAATTGATAATATCTTATTTATTATACACCCCCATTGTTATTGATTTTTTTCATATTAGACACCACACATACAAAATAAAATAATAATGTTCTCCAGAGCCTTCAGAATCCCTACCGCCAGATTAGCCATTAAGCCAGTTGCCCCTGTCTTCAACAAGGCTGCTTTACAAACTGCTTTCATCAAGCCAGTCAGAATGTACTCTTCCCACGATGAAGAATCCTTCGAAGAATTCACCGTCAGATACGAAAAGGAATTCGACGAAGCCTACGATGTCTTTGAAGTCCAAAGAGTCTTAAACAACTGTTTCTCATACGATTTAGTTCCAGCCCCAGCTGTGATAGAAAGAGCCTTATTAGCTGCCAGAAGAGTCAACGATTTACCAACCGCCATGAGAGTCTTTGAAGCTTTGAAATACAAGGTCGAAACCCCAGACCAATACCAAGCCTACTTAGTTGAATTAGAAGACCTAAGAAAGGAATTAGGTGTTCCTTTGAAGGAAGAATTATTCTCCAAGGACGAATAAATTGAATAAAAAGAAAAGAAAGGAATTAAGTTAATTATTAGATTCTGAATTTTTATTTATATCACTTAGTTTATTTAATAACCATTTAGATAATGAAATTTTTTTTATTTATTAAAATATAATTGAATACTGATTTATATATTACAAGATTAAGAGTATACAACTACCATATATTAAAGCAAAGAAAAAAAAAAAAAAGTTTTTTATCACATATTATATATCCTAAGCTAATTATTCTTCGTCGTCTTCTATAACAATCTTTCTCTTTTTGACAACATGCTGTTCCTCGATATCATCTTCATCCTCGTCGCTTGAAATAGATCTCTTTTTCTCTTTGACGTCTTCTTCGTATTCAGACTCCTCGCTGTATTCATCATCTTTTTGAACAGGGTTTTTGGTTTCTATCTCATCATCTGTATCATACAAATCACTATCAGAGTCTGAGTCTGAATCAACTTGTTTTCTGGTTCCTTTGTCACCAAGGGTCTTTGGATCATTGACAGCCTCAACAGCATCAATCCAGTCTGTGTAGACATCAACTGGATCAGAAAGAACATTGACCTTGGTTTCAAAGCTCACATTACACTTGTTACAATGCAATGTACCAATCATGGATATTCTTTTATCAACAGAAACAGTGATGCAGCTGTTGTGGTTACAAAACGGACAGTCAAAAGATGTGTCCAGGACAACTCTGACCTTCTTGGTTGGTTTTCTACTTGATTTCTTCTTAGCCATGTTATTATGTGTGTTTTGTTTATTGGTGGGTTTTGTTAATGTGTTCTACAGAAATGTAAGAGTGTGTGTATTTTTCCTAAAGTCGAAATTATGCTGGGTATGTGTGTTATATCCGATACTAACTAAATTTGCTGTTTTTTGCTCACTCTCCCAAAAATTGGAAAATTTTTCGTAGCTTCTTTTTTTCAACACACATTTCTTTTTTTTTATTTTATTTCTTTATGAGTTCAAATCATAAAACATATACTAATACCCCAATCATAAAACAAAAGAAGAAGCAATACAGTAATGTCCTCTCAATACTCTTGTAGATTCTACGAAAACAAATACCCTGAAGTCGATGACGTTGTCATGGTCAATGTCCAGCAAATTGCTGAAATGGGTGCCTATGTCAAGTTACTGGAATACGACAACATCGAAGGTATGGTTTTACTTTCTGAATTGTCCAACAGAAGAATCAGATCCATCCAAAAGCTGATCAGAGTTGGTAGAAACGAAGTTGTCACTGTCTTAAGAGTTGACAAGGAAAAGGGTTACATTGATTTATCCAAGAGAAAAGTATCCTCCGATGATATCATCTTATGTGAAGGTAAATACCAAAAATCCAAGGCTGTTAATGTCATCATGAGACAAATCGCCGAAAAGTTCAATGAAGATATTATCAGACTATACGAAGCCATTGTATGGCCTTTAGCCAAGAAGTTTGGACACTGTTACGATGCCTTTAAGTTATCCATCAACGATGACTCCATATTAGCCAAGGATTCATTTGCCAGTTCTTACTTGGTCACTGATGAAATCTTAAAAGATATCAAAAAACAAATTCAAAGAAGAATGACTCCAACTGTTTTGAGATTCAGAGCTGATGTTGAAGTTTCTTGTTTCAACTACGAAGGTATTGATGCCATCAAGGAAACTTTATTAAGAGTTGAAGAAGAATTATCCTCTGAAGCTGCCAACGACGAAGATGAATCCATCTCCATCAAAATCAAGCTAGTTGCTGCTCCTCTATATGTCATCTCAACCCAATGCTACAATAAAAACTTAGGTATTGAAAAGCTGGAAGAAGCCATTGCCAAGATCGGTCAATATATTGGAAAGTACGATGGTGTTTGTAATGTTGTTATGCCTCCAAAGGCCATCTCCGCCAACGAAGATGCTGAACTAAAGGCCTTGTTGGAAAATAAGGAATTAGAAGAAAAGGGCAGTGATGAAGACAGCGATGAAGAATCCGATGACGAATAAGTTTGTTGAAAGTCTTATATATTTTTTAAACTATAAAGAAATTTTTTGAATAGAGAGATGATGGGGTTTAAATCCGTTGGTTTGTATTTAGAGTTTCAAATATCCCTTCAAAAAAATTGGAGATTGTGGGACAATTTTGTAAACCACTCAGAATACAAGTACCTGATATGAACACAACTAGAGCTAGTAAACTTGCTGGTAGTTGGTATTCAGCATCTGCTAAACAGCTACAAAATGAGTTTCACAAAATATTGAACGACGATATTGATACTTTGGAAAAATCACCATTTGTGCTTGCCCCACATGCAGGCCACAGATTTTGTTTACCACAGATACTCAATTCCTTGAAGCATTTAGATGTGGATTCAAAAACAAAGACAGTTATTGTGATAGGACCAAGCCATAAAGTAGCTTTCAAAAACAAAATTTACTTTTCTCCATTCAAGCAACTCCACACACCAGTGGGTAACTTAACCGTGGATGATAACGCCATTGAGAGGTTAACAAAAACTACGCCAAAGTACTTAGATATAGCTAGTGAAAGCATGGACCAGAATGAACACTGTTTGGAGATCATATACCCAGCTCTCAAGTATTTGCTAGCTTTAAAGGGGGATGATAATATTAAAATTATCCCAGCCATAATATCGAGATTTGACAGTGAAAAAGTGCTCAAAGATGTTATCAAGCAAATATTTACAGTGGTTGATCCTGCGAATACAAAAGTGGTGGTATCAAGTGATTTTACACACTGGGGGTATCCATATGACTATGATTTCAAAATTGATACCATTACAAGTTTTAAAAAATACATAACAAGGGATAAGGTTGATATTGAACTCGATGGAAATATCGACATCAATTTGCTGAATTTAGCCTCAATGTTGGTTTTGTCGCCACATCAAAAAATAGATAAAGTTGTTTATGAGAAGATGGAGACTCCACAGCTAGCACACGTCTCCTCAATAAAAAACAACTGGTCTATTCTTCACAACTTTAAAACCTACTTGATGGGCACTGAAGATACAATCTGTGGGATGTATCCAATAATTTTTGTTCTCAGTATACTAGATGATGAACTATTAAGAAATATGTTCAATCTCTCAAAAGAAGCCTCTTTTATATTTGTTGATTACAATTACAGTGGCAGAGTGACACAACCAGATGACTATAGAGTATCGTATGTATCAGGGTTCATTACCAATTGATTAAAACCTTTGTTTCGGATTTAAAATTGCTTTTTTTTTTTTGTGCAGTTTTCCTAAACAAGAAGTTTCGCACAGAGGAAATAATATTTTCAAATAATTTTTTTTTTTGAAATAATTCGATCTTGTTAAAATATTTCACGACTGTAAATATAAGTTATATGACCAAAAAACTATCATAATAAACCATAATGGCCAAAGCTAGAGGTAGAAGACAACATAAAAATCAAGTTGACGAAGAAGTCAACGAAGACAAGATCGATGTCAATGTTTTACAAGAACAAAACTACGGTTCTGAAATCAAGGAAGATGGTCAACAACCTACCCCTTCATCTAACGGTAAAGATCCAAACACCTTCTTTGGTGTTTTAGACACAGAAGAGTTGGAATATTTCAAGAGACAAGAAGCCACCTTATCCATAAACACATTCGAAACTGAAGAAGATAAAAAGAACTTTTTACAAAATACCATCAAGGAAGCTAACAAGAAAGAATTGAAGCTAGCCACCTCTCAAATCTGTTCCAAGTTGATGGAAAGATTGATCCTTGAATGTGAAGAAACTGAACTTATCAAGCAAATCTTCAAAAACACCCTTGGGTTTTTCTACAACTTGTCATGCCAAAAGTACTCTTCCCATGTTGTTGAGACTTTATTGATCAAGTCTGCTGAAATTGTTGAAAAGGAACTATTAGCTCAATACGATGGGGAAGACTCAATGGAATCCTTGATGATTGAAATGATCCATGAATTCCAAGACAACATTGATCATTTATTAACCCACCAATACGGATCCCATGTATTAAGAGTGTTATTATTAATTTTTGCCTCCAAATTTATTCCTAACACCACTGAAACCAACTCTCAATTGAGATCCAAGAAGTCCAAGATTGCCAGAAAGATGATTCAAATCAAGGATACAGAAACATTCAACAAGAGTTATAAATCCCCAAGCACCTTCAAAGTGGAATTGAAGAAGATTTTAACTACCTTTTACGAAAGCCTTCCATTGAATGAAGAAGATAACACCAAGGCCACTGAACAACTAAGAGAATTAACGTTGAACAAGATTGCCTCTCCAGTCATGCAATTGATCATCCAAGTTGAGGGTATTTATGACAAGGACAGAAAGTTCTATGGTTTGATTTTCAACTCATCTAAGGAACTTGACTCCAGAGACACCAAAGAAGAATCATATGTCAACTTCTGTATCAATGACTCTGTAGGTTGTCATTTCTTGGAAAACTGTTTGATAAACATCAAGCCTGTTTACAGAAACAGACTATTCAAGTTGTACTTGGAATCCAAGATTGGAGACTTCTACAAAAGAGCCATGTTACAACAAGACCATCAAAACGGTATTTTCATCTTGAAGGCATTGATTGAACACTGTAACTTGAATGATGCCAGAAAGATCTTTACCATTTTGATTCCATTAATTGAAGTTCCTCAAATTTATCAAAACGAATTCAGTATGGATTTAGTTGGTAAATTATTGGAATTCTCCAACAAGAACGATAACTACATGAGAGAAAAGATCATGAAGAAGTTGTTGGGTGATTACAGCAAGGATTCTGAAAACAACGACAAGTTCATGGAAGATGTTTTGAAGTTAGAAGGTTCTACTCTAGGTAACAGAAAAGATGACTGGCCAACTTCCGAAGAAAGAAGAAGATCTTTGTTCATGGAAACCTTGATCAAGTACGATCCTAAATTCTTGAACATCTTAATTGACAACTTATTATTTGTTGAAGAACACAAGATGATTGATATGTGTTTGCATGGTTGTTTCTCCTATGTTGTTGAAAATGCCTTGGAAGTCACTAAAGTTGAAATCATCAAGAGAAGACAACTATTGAACATATTCAGTAAGTACGCTGTTGAGCTTTCATGCAATGCATTTGGTTCTCACGTCATGGACAAGCTTTGGTTCTTCTCCAGTAAGATCATGATCAATAAAGAAAGAATCGCCCAAGCTATGCTAGGTGAAGAAGAAAAGGTCAAAAACAGTAACTACGGAAAAATGGTTTGGAAAAACTGGTCATTAGAACAATATAAGAGAAAGTTGATGGATTGGAAAAAGAAGTGTAAAGATCTAGATGCTGAATTGTTCCCAGATCAAAAACCACTTCAACATAAGCCACAAAAGGGTGGTTTGAATAAACCACATGGTGATAGAACCACTTATAACAGTTTCGCTCCTAGAAGAGAAAAGAGAAAGTATGAACAAGATAAACCGCAATATGATCAAAACTATAAGAGATCTAGATAAATTTGAAAAAAATATATATGATTTAAAAATATTATTACTTTCTGGTGTTGATACCTAAGTAAGCAGCAACAGTGTTGAACAAGTCATCCTTGTCTTTCTTGGTCATGCCTAGAATGTCCATGAAGGTTTGGTATGGGTCTTCTTTACTTTCACCCAAGCTCATTTCTTTGATCTTGGCTTCCAAATTGCTGTCAGTTTGGTTTGGCATTTGTGGAACTAATTCATAGAATGAAGCTAATTTGAAGATTTGAAGGTCAGTGAAAGTAGCGAAATCAGACTTGGTTTTAGGATAGTCAATTTCTTGTGGTGGAACTTCACCATCAGCATTCAAAATCATGGCTAAAGAATCAGAATCCTTGACACTGCTGTTGTTGACTCTGTTGACAGACTTGTGATCCAAGTTGGTCAATTGGCCTTGTAATTCACCAACAAGTTGAACCAAGTCTTCGTTGGTGGCGTAGTTATCTTCGTCTTCATCGTCACTGGAGGAGTCATCGTTGTTTTGAGAAGCACTGTTCAACTTAGACACACTCTTCTTTTGTTGTCTGACTTCCAAGGCCATCAATCTTTCCCCAGTGGATAGGATCAATTTGTTTTGCTTTTCAACCAAAGCAGTAAGTTGGCTGACTTGTTGTTGTAGTTGGGTAACGGTGCTGTTATCAGACATGATTAATATGTATGGGTTTATTTACTATATTCTTTATTTACAAATACAATTTTCAGTGTTATTTTTTGAAGGGTTCAAAATAACAAACGCCACACACTGGAACTTTCCAAAAAAAAAGAAGCACCCTCTCGGGTGTTGGAAAATCAAAAACAAAACAAATCCCCCTTTACACCAAAAAAAAAACATGATATAAACGATACGTATTTTTAGTCAAAATTATATATACACATTACCAGGCATTGGACTTCTTCTTAGGCTTGGCTTCTTCAGCCTTCTCCAGACCAAGCTCTTTTAATCTCTTCTTTGAGTGCTTGTTGTTCTTACTAGCTATGTCAGCTGCCAGTTGAATCTTGTCTGCTGTTTCAGACTTCTTAGCAAGCTTACGACCACCTTCCGCAAGTTCATAAGTATCTAGGAAATCATCAAGCAGACCTTCAAGATCACCTCTTTCCTTTGTCATATCAAACTCTTCGTAGTCATCATCGTATTGATCGTCTTCGTAGTTTTCATATCCACCTATAACTTGGTCAAATTTGTCATCCAGCACAGTCATTATTTCTGTTCTTGGAATGGCAGATGAAGACATGGAGAACCCAGATATATCAGACATGGCACCTTTTTTACGTCTTTGTTTTCTTGAGTTGTTACCTGTTTTCTTGGTATTGTCAAAGGTGGGTAGATCACCAAAGTTGTCTTCCTCATCAGAAAAGTCTTCTTCTCCGTAGTTATTCATGGAATCCAAGTCTTGGTCGTCTTTGAATCCAAAGTTTATTTCCTTTTGTTCTTTCTTCATGGTTCTCATATCTTGGCCCCATGAGATTTCATTAACCTTGGATATGTTTTCTATGTTGAATGGGTCATTGGTGCTGACAATTTGTTGTTTGATTATAGCCTCTTCTTCATGATCATCAGCATTGAAGTTTTCATCATCGTAATATTGATCATCAAACTCGTCTAGATCCCAGTTTTCTTCTTCACCATTGGCATCAAATCCATCCATGTCGTCACCTTTACCACCTTGCAACAATTGGTTGAAGAAGTCTTCGTCATTGGAGTCAGCTTCTTCAGCAATTTCTTCCAAGTTCAACTGTTCCTGTTCCATCTTCTTTCTGATCTCTTCATCAATTTCAACATCCTTATTAACAACGTAAGCTTCGTCGTCTAATGCAGTCAAGACTTCCTTCAATCTTGGATCCATATCTGGCTTGAAACCCTTCAATGAGTCCAAAATATCAACTTGTCTTTCTAAATAGGCATCTGTGGCTCTACCAAATTCAAAATTAGGCTTTTCTTCACCCTCCTTCATCATCAAATCACCAAAAAGCTCTTCCAAGGTTACTTCCTTCTTGGCTGGGGCATTGGCCATTCCTGGTGCTGCAACAAACACAGCAGTTGGATCTTCACCTATTGGCTTTAAATGTTGCAAGTAATCGTAATCTTTGTCGTCGTACAGGATACCATAATCAGCAGCTCTGCCAGTCTTTTCATCAGATGGATTGACAGGAGTGTTTTCAGCTTGGGTTGTGGATTTCTTGACATATGGGTTTGAAGAGACCAACTCTGGGATTTCTTCTTTAGGTTCACCGTAAAGACTGGACATCATCATGTTCATGTTTTGTTCCTGCTTTCTGGCCTTTGTCTTGGTGGCTGATGGCATCAAGATGAACTTAGGAGCATTTTCGTCGTAGTACAATGGATCATCCATTGGTCTTGGGACCAGCTCAAAATTTTGTTTATTTTGGAATTTACTATTGTTTTTAGCCATTGTGAGATGTCTGTGTTTATAGTTTCGTTTGGTTTTTATGATTAACTATCTTATTTATTGCATTTGATGAAGATATTTGTGAATATTTTCTTCTTTTTTTTTTTTTTCGTGAAATGATACTTTGCTCCCAAAAACGGTAAACGTGCGTGAAGAAAAAAAAAAAAAAGAAATTTTTTTTTACTAAGAAAAAAAACTCATTTCCATTATTTCAAACATTTGATTTTGTTTTTTTAAATTTAACAATTACATTCAAGATCCCAAAGAACTCAGGAAATCCAAGTAATTGAAGATTTTCTGTAACCACAATATTCAATGTTCATATTAACTAAAATATCAGATCTAATAAAGCTGCCACCTGACTCCTTCAATGAAGATCCACTAACAGCCATAAAATACCAAATCAACAAGAAATACGCCAACAAAGTCATCAACAGACTAGGGCTAGGTATTTCTCTGTATGATATCTTAAGCATGGAAGACGGGCAAATCAAACCAGGTGATGCCAATGCTTATATCCAAGTCACATTCCAACTCATAGTATTCAAACCAATGATTGGGGAAATCATCACAGGATTCATCAAGTCAAGTAATGTCCAAGGTATCAGAATCACTCTGTTCCCTCCAACAGACAGCAAGAATAACCAAAGTAATAGTAAGTACCTGTCAGATGCCAAGAAGGGCAGCGTTGAGTTCTTTGATGATATCTACATCCCTAAGGAAATGTTATTCGAGGGTTGTTATTTTTCTGTTGAAGAACAAATTTGGGTTTGGAACACTGATGGAAGTGATGAAACCAAGGTTTTCTTTGATTTGAATGAAAAAATTAGATTCAGAGTTGAAAAGGAGATTTTCTTTGATATAAAACCAAACATGAAGGAACTTCAAGAAAAGGAGAGGTTATTGGAAGAAAAAGGTGAAGATGCCTTACAGGATGACGATTCCAATGGCCAAGTTGGTTCAGAGGACGATCCAGCTCCATACATTATCATAGGTAGTTGTCAAACTGACGGTATGGGATTAGTAGCATGGTGGGAAGAATGATCCAAAGAGAATTACATTAATGATTTCAAACCTTTTTTTATTTTTTTTTTAATTATATAGAGAAACCTTTTTATTTTTTTGAAAACTTTTTTTATTTTTGCAATTAATCACATATATATATATAACTTAGTTGTATTGCATGTATCTGGATGTACTGCTGAACTTTTTATTACCGTTGATAACCTTCTCAACAGCCTGTAGGAAGTCTTTTTCAGTGGCAACTTTTCTTCTAGCTCTGATAGCAAACATACCAGCTTCTGTGCATACAGATCTCAATTCAGCACCTGTGGTATTTGGACATAATCTGGAAATCAATTCCCATCTTATTTTTCTTTCAACAGACATGGACTTTGCATGAATTTTGAATATGTTGGCTCTACCTTCCAAGTCAGGTAAACTAAACTCAACTTTTCTATCAATTCTACCAGGTCTCAATAGAGCAGGATCTAGGGTGTTAGGTCTATTGGTAGCAAACATGACCTTGATATTACCTCTTGGATCAAACCCATCTAATTGGGTAATCAATTCCAACATGGTTCTTTGAACTTCATTATCACCACCTTCACCATCATCAAATCTGGCACCACCAATGGCATCAACTTCATCAAAGAATATTATACAGGCCTTTTTGGTTCTGGCCAATTCAAACAATTCTCTGACCATTCTGGCACCTTCACCAACATACTTTTGTACCAATTCAGAACCAATGACTCTTATGAATGTGGCATCTGTTCTGTTGGCAACAGCTCTGGCACACAAGGTCTTACCTGTACCTGGAGGCCCATAAAGCAAGATACCCTTTGGAGGATCAATACCTAACTTAGCAAATCTTTCCGGTTGTAACAAAGGTAATTCAACAACTTCCTTTAATTTATCGATTTGTTCTTTACATCCACCAACATCGTTGTATGTAACATCAGGCTTTTCTTCAACAGTCATCATGGTAACACTTGGATCTATTCTTGGAGGCAATGGCAATTCTATGTGGTACTTTTGTCTGTCAACACCAACTCTCATACCTTCTTCAACATCTGTTGGAGATAACTTGTCACCTAGGGCAACAACGTACTTGGCAATTTGCTTCATGTTGATGACATATTTGTATTCGACATCGTCTTCCTCATCTTCTTCGTTATCTTCGTTGTTTTGATTGAATGATGATTCAACTCCATCAAACACACCTCTTGGAATTTCACCAGATTGCAAGGCTTGGTTGACAACATCACCCAAGTTGTTCATATTAGATGACTTTTTCTTTTTATCTTTGATTATCTTAGTACATCTGGCAACTTGAAGCGGGTGTTCTTCTTGTAATCTTTGTGAATCACCCATGATATCCCACAAGTGTTGTGGTGCTAGACCAGTATCTGATTCCTTGACACCAGAAATTTTGATTATGTTCTTTTGTAGTTCTTTGATGTCATCTTCCAAGTCTTTCAAGGCATCCATGTATGGAGCCTTTCCGTATGTCTTTAGAACTTGGATGTCATCTTCAGAAAGAGGTTGTTGTTGGTTGTCTGAAGGATCTTTTTTGGAAGTATCCTCAATAGGTTTTTTGTATTTTTCCCAATCGTTTCTAGGAGCCATTTTATTTTTTAGTTATGATTGTGGTTTTGGGTTATATTATCAGTTGTGTACTGTATTAAAGATTAAAAGTATGATACATAGATTGTGAATCTGTGTGTATTTTTTATAATTTTTTTTTGCCACCGTGTATTACGAGATAGTTATATTTTTTATTTTTTTGGTGTCTATCGGATTTACAGGTGTGTTCCCATTTAGGAAGTGTTTCCTTGAGTGGGGTAACTCATACTCACATCACATGACCATATCTTTTTTAGGAAAGTAATATTTTTTATTAAAGCTGGGTAACTTACTGGCACATCACATGACCATTTCAGAATTATTTTTTAACCCGTTTTTCGGATATCAAAAATTTTTAAAATTAAATAAAAAAATTTTCGTCTTCAGCAAAAAAAAAAAAAAAAAGAAACACTTTTTGGGTACGTCTGTTTTGGCACACAACTCCTAGGATTGTTTTTTTTATTTTTTATTAGGATTGTAGCTAATGAACATTATTGATTTCTATAACTATATTGTCTATCATAAACCAAAAAAAAAAGAATTATTTTTTATTTTTTTTGTTTATAATACCCAATAAATAAAAACAATGTTGTCCAAGTTCTTGAAACAAAACAACCCTATAATCAACTCCAGTTTGACTTTGTCAAGAAGACTGCAAAGTACTACTGCTGCTGACATCTCCAAGAAGTACAACATCATTGACCACGAATACGACTCCATCGTTATTGGTGGTGGTGGTGCCGGTTTAAGAGCTGCCTTTGGTTTGTCTGAAGCTGGTTTCAAGACTGCTTGTATCTCTAAGGTTTTCGTCACCAGATCCCATACTGTTGCTGCTCAAGGTGGTATTAATGCTGCCTTAGGTAATGCCCACAAAGATAACTGGAAACATCACATGTACGATACCGTCAAGGGTTCCGATTGGTTAGGTGATCAAGATGCCATCCATTACATGACCAAGAATGCTCCAGCTGCCATTTACGAATTAGAACATTACGGTGTTCCTTTCTCCAGATTCCCTAATGGTAAGATCTACCAAAGAGCCTTTGGTGGTCAAACCAAGGACTACGGTAAGGGTGGTCAAGCTTACAGAACCTGTGCCGTTGCTGATAGAACCGGTCACTCCATTCTACATACCCTTTACGGTCAAGCCACCAAGCATGATACCGATTTCTTCATTGAATACTTCGTCTTAGATTTATTAAAGTTGAACGGTGAAGTTGTTGGTTGTATTGCTTACAACCAAGAAGACGGTACCATCCATAGATTCAGAGCTCATAACACAGTCGTTGCCACTGGTGGTTACGGTAGAGTCTATGCTTCTTGTACCTCCGCCCACACCTGTACCGGTGATGGTGGTGCCATGGTCTCCAGAGCTGGTTTCCCATTGCAAGATTTAGAATTCGTTCAATTCCACCCAACCGGTATCTACGGTTCCGGTTGTTTGATCACTGAAGGTGCCAGAGGTGAAGGTGGTTACTTAGTCAACTCCGAAGGTGAAAGATTCATGGAAAGATACGCTCCTTCCGCCAAGGATTTAGCCTGTAGAGATGTTGTTGCCAGAGCCATTACCCAAGAAATTGCTGAAGGTAGAGGTGTTGGTCCAAAGAAAGATCACATGCACTTGCAATTATCCCACTTACCAAAGGATGTCTTAGCTGAAAGATTACCAGGTATTTCTGAAACCATTAAGATTTTCTCCGGTATTGATATCACTGAAAAGCCAGCTGAAATTCAACCAACCGTTCATTACAATATGGGTTTGATTCCAACCAACTACCACGGTCAAGCCATCACTGTTGATGAAGCTGGTAAGGATGAATTCATCAAGGGTCTATATGCCTGTGGTGAAGCCGCTTGTGCCTCCGTCCACGGTGCTAACAGATTAGGTGCCAACTCCTTGTTAGATTTAGTTATCTTCGGTAGAGCCGTTGCCCATCATATCAGAGATACCACCAAGCCAGGTGAAGCTCACAAGCCAGCTCCAGCTGACTTAGGTTTCGAATCCTTATTGAACTTTGAAAAGTTAAGAACTGCAAAGGGTACCAAGAGAACTGCTGAAATCAGAGAACATATGCAAGATGTTATGCAAAAGCATGTTTCTGTCTTCAGAACTGAACCATTATTACAAGAAGGTGTTAACCAAATGAAGGAAGTCTCCAAGACCTTCAAGGATGTCAAGGTTGAAGATGACTCTTTGATCTGGAACTCCGACTTAGTTGAAACTTTAGAATTACAAAACTTATTGACCTTGGCCAACCAAACTGCTGTTTCTGCTTTAACCAGAAAGGAAAGTAGAGGTGCCCACGTCATTGTTGATGCTGTTACTAAGGAACAAGTTCCAAGAGATGATGTTAACTGGTTGAAGCACTCCTTGTCATACCAAAAAGACGTCACTGATGAAGTTGAAATGAAGTTCAGAAGTGTTGTCATGACCACTTTGGATGAAACTGAATGTCCACCAGTTCCTCCAGCTGTAAGAGCTTACTAAGCGTTATGCCCAAAATCAATGACTGATATTTATTTTTTTTCTCCCATATGAGAACATATATATTTTTAAAAAACTGATTAATTTCAACCATATTTATTTAAAAAAAAAAAAGTAGGAGTACATTTTTAATTTTAGGAATTTATAGGAAGACTTTTCTGTTTTTTTTTTTTTTTGGAGTTTCACAAATTGTAACTGAGAGATAATACAATAATAGACCAAAATTTATACGATATGGCCGACGAAAAGAAGTACATGGCTGTCAACGGCTGTCTTCATGGTCAGTTTGAACAACTTTTGAGTCTTATGGAGCCTTCAAAGACTGATCTTCTTCTTCTTTTGGGTGACCTACAACTACTTTCTAAAAAACAAGATCTATCATCATGCTCGATTCCTTATAAATACACCTATGGTGGAGACATAAGCAAAATAACAGATTTTGAAAGAATCATGAATGACAAGAATGATAAACTAGCACAATCCCTTCAGCAAATAGGTCTGATTTTGGGAATTGGAGGGAACCATGAAAACATGGGTCTTCTGGAATTGTTGCCCTTTGGTGGATTTGTCATGCCCAACTTTTTTTACATGGGGTTCTGTAATATCATCAAGTACAAAGGCTTGAAGTTATGTGGGATTTCAGGAATAGTCAACGATATAAATGTTTATAAAGATAGAGAGTTTGGATTTACCCAAAGTAAAGGCTTGGATCAGACCCAATGGTGGAGAATGAATAAAGTATCCAGTTATCATGTCAGATTCTTTGAGGTTTTGCCATTGTTGTTGTATGAAGAAGACGATGTTGATTTTGTGATGACTCATGACTGGCCACAAAATGTATTTCACAACAATGATCCAGAGATTGAAAATAAACTGTTAAAAATCAAACCCTTCTTTAGGGATGATATAAAAAGCGGAAAACTTGGATCAGCTTTGTATGATAAAATCATGGATAACCTAAGGCCTGAGATGTGGTTTTCTGCACATTTGCACATCAAATACAATACCACGATTAATTACGAAAACGGTGATTCTACTCAATTTGTGGCTCTAGACAAACTAATGCCTCGTAGATTAGCAGATGGTGTCAAACAGTTTGAATTCCCAGGAGAAGCCACTGACCACGATATTGGCAATTGTTGCATAGAACTAGATGAGGATTTCTTAAAATTGCAGAAATGGTGTTACATCAATAAAGAAAGGATTTTCAAAGAGATAATGACCTTGCAATCATCACCAAATGATTTTGACCAAGTGTTGGATAAAGTCAAAGAGTGGTATCAAAAAGAGAAAGACAGCATAACTATAGATGAAGCTTTGAAAAAGCCATTTTATGATGAGAAGGTGGAAGAATATACAAAACAATATCTCTCAATGAACTTGGGAATAACTAATAGTCCGTTCTTTCAATAAAAACAAACCCCCTTTAATGTAATTAAAAGTCATAAATTTTTTTGTTAAAGTTGTGAATATATAATTTTTGTTTTTTTTTTTATTTATTTCATTATTCAAAACTTAGAACTTGAAGACGTTCTTGGTGGAAGCACCTAAGTCAGCTAAGACACCGGTGACTTCACCTTGGTCAGATGGACTCTTCTTGGCACCAGAGAAGGCAGACATGAATGGAGGAGGACCACAAACAAAGACTTGGTTTTCTGGCTTGACGTGAGAGCTCAAGTCATCCTTGGTGATGAAACCCTTCTTGAAGTCAGCCTTGGAACCATCAATGGAGTCTAAGTAGTACTTGATTTCAAATTGTTCTGGGTACTTGGCAGCAATGGAGTCTAATTCCTTCTTCAATAAGATATCGGCTTCGGTCTTGTTACCGTAGAATAGCTTGATCTTGGTCTTATCTTCTGGGTTCTTGGTGATTTCATTGATCAATTGGTATAATGGGGTAATACCAGTACCACCACCAATCAAGACAACTTCTGGGAAGGAGTTTGGCTTCCAGTCCCACTTTAAGATACCACCCTTGAAGGCAACAGAGTCACCTTCCTTTAAGCTGTGGATGTGAGTACCAAACTTACCGTCTGGGTAACGCTTGATGACCAAGTCCAAAGAACCCTTGTGGTCAACATCGGTGGTTGGGGTGTATGGTCTAATGACGTTGCTACCCTTTGGAGTAACGTACTTGGCCAAAATACAAGAAGCAGTCTTTAAACCAGAAACTTGTTCTGGGTCTTCAAAAGCAAAGGTGAATCTCTTGGTATCTTTAGATAATTCTTCGATCTTGGAGATCTTTAAGTCGATCCAAGAACCGTCACCTAAAAAGACCTTGGTCTTGTCAGCGGATTCATTGGCAACAGTGTAACCCTTGAAGAAGTTCAAGTTTTGGATGTTTTGCTTTAAGGCAGCAGCAACCTCCTTGTTTTGGTGTAAGTAAACACCAGTGGCGGAAACAGCAGCAACAGTGGCTAAAGTTGGGTATAAGTATTTAGATTTGAACATTGTTTCTATAAAAAAAATATATATATGTTTCTTTGGTTGTTAGAGTTATGAATATTTTTATATACTTTTAAAAAAATGTGTTTAAAATAAAATAAGGGTAAGAGGTGCTCTATATTTTAAAAAAAAAAAAAAAAAAATTTTTTTTTGACGTGTGAGAAATTGTGTGAATATTTTGATTTTAAATACAGTAATTGTATATTACCACACATGGCAGTGTGTGAGTAGCATAGTAAAAAGACTGATAAGTATTATGCATAAAATGAACTTATATATTCAGTACAGTGTTTAATTGGTGAGTGGTTTTGAGAGGTTAGGAAAGTATTTGCCTCTGGAAATACCACTCTACGGAAAACTGTGTGTTATTCTTGTAATCGGTTTACCGGTTTTTTCGGTGATAAGGACAATCTCGAATCACCATTCACAACCACATTATCATATATTTGTTACGTATCATTGCATTTATAGACTTGAAGTAGTAGTATAAAAAGCATTATCACCTATGTTTACAAAAAGTATTATTGAATTAATCATTTAAGTGTAAATAATTTTCTTATTAAGCTTTATTACCAGATTGATTATATTTTTTTTTCCTAGATGTAATCTTTATACCTAAAACGTGACCTTATATAAACAAAACTACTTATTAATGAAGTCTCCTAGAACTGCATCTCTTGCTTTTTGTATTTCATCTATAACATTTTCGGCAACGCAGCCTATGCCATGGTCTTGATAAGCCTTCTTTGAAGCCTCTCTCATTATACAGCATCCTGTCATGACTGCGTTTATGTAATCATCCTGGGTAGTTTTTGATTTATCCAAACTCTGTTTAATCTCAATCCATCCAAGAAGAGTGGATATAACTCCTGTTAAGCAGTCTCCTAAGCCACCACATCTTTTTAATCCACCTTCGTAATCACACTCTGCTTTCAATGAAAAGCCATCTTTACATAATAATCCTATTTTATCTTTAGTGCCCTTCACAAGAACCATAATATGTGGATCCTGTTTCGTATCTTTGAAAATCAAAGGAATTGCATCTTTCAAGTGCTTGAATTCCCTTTGATTTGGTGTTATTATCAATCTATCATTTCCTTTTGTCAAAATCTTTACAATAAAATCATGAACAACTAAGATCCAATCCCAATCATCCATAAACTTGTCTCTACCAAACAATACCTTTTGTGTAATCAGAAAAATACCATCCGCATCAATCACTATAGGAATCTTCTTTTCATCACCGTCAATAGAATCTGCAATAATCTTTAGTTGAGCTACTACAGAGTTTTTAAACAATGTTTTGGCTTCTAAGTCGTATTCATAAGTTGGATCATTAATTCTTGACAAGCCTGGCCCAAACACTATGGCATCTCTATTATGTGAAAATTGTTTGAAATTCTTTGTATGTCTCAAATCTGTATAATCCAATAAGGGTAAAGACGATACCATCAAATCACTGGATTTCATTCTGGTTAGCAAAAGCAAGTCTCTATCTGGAGTTAAAAGCAAATAAGGCAAGTCAACACCCATCTTTAAAGCTGTTAGAGAGGGAAATCCAGCAGCCCCTGGAAACCTTGTTGATCCAGTCAAGGCCAAGTGTCTTCCCAGGCTGCCTTTGAATGTAATATCTGCTTTTCGTGGTAAGATATTTATTGTTTTATTTATACAGTTATTCATGTTGTCATTCATTATATGTGTATTTAAATGGTGTTTTTGGGGTCTCAAGTGAACATTTAATCAATGAAAAAGAGGGGGGAGTTTGTAAATTATTTTGTGTGTTGGTTTGCTGGAAATGCACGTGATGGTGTGTTTATATCCGATGAAGTATAACATTTGTGGGTGTTTCCCAAAAAGGGAAACAAAGTTCCACAAAGGCACAAGTCAATATTTTTCCAGACCAAAGTGGAACTAGAGAATTTGCCCGTGCATCACATGGTGCAATAAATTTGTTCGAAGCAGAAAAAAAAAAGAAAAAGGTTGATGATTTGTACTGGGATACCACTAAATCATTTTTGAAAGAAAAAAAAAAAAAAGTGTGTGCAGTAAGATTCTGATATTTTATAAAAGAAAAATTTTCTTTTCATATTTATACACATTCACATGAATAAATTGTATTTTATAATAAATATATAATTATTAAAAGAAAACAATATATCAAAAAAACACCATACATATATACATAAATCATTACAAAATATGCCTAAATTAATCTTAGTTAGACACGGTCAATCCGAATGGAACGAAAAGAACTTATTCACCGGTTGGGTTGATGTTAAGTTATCTGCCATTGGTGAAGCTGAAGCCAAGAAGGCCGGTGAAATGTTAGTCAAGGAACAAGTTAACCCAGACGTCTTATACACCTCTTTGTTGTCCAGAGCCATCAACACTGCCAACATTGCTTTAGCTCAAACCGATAGATTATGGATCCCAGTCAAGAGATCTTGGAGATTAAACGAAAGACACTACGGTGGTTTACAAGGTTTAGACAAGGCTGATACTTTAGAAAAGTACGGTGCTGAAAAGTTCCAAACTTACAGAAGATCCTTCGATGTTCCACCTCCACCAATTGCTGATGACTCCGAATTCTCCCAAAAGAACGAAGCCAGATACGCTCACTTACCAAAGGATGTCATTCCAGCCACTGAATCTTTAGCTTTAGTTATTGACAGATTATTGCCATACTACAATGACGAAATCGCCAAGGACTTATTAGAAGGTAAGGACGTCATGGTTGTTGCCCACGGTAACTCCTTGAGAGGTTTAGTTAAGTACTTAGACAACATCTCCGATGAAGACATTGCTGGTTTAAACATTCCAACCGCCATTCCTCTAGTCTTTGAATTAGATGCTAAGTCCTTGAAGCCAACCAAGCCATTCTACTACTTAGACCCAGAAGCTGCTGCCGCCGGTGCCGCTGCTGTTGCCAACCAAGGTAAGAAGTAAGTTAACAAACAAATTGTAATGAATCAAAGATTTTTTTTAAAAAACCAAAAATATAATTATGTAGATACATATATGACTTATTTGTTATGAATAACACCATATTTTTTTGTTTTGTCTTATCAAGAAGAGTAAATATTCTTATGTGATTGTTAATTACGTATTGAAATTTAAACTTTCAGGGTGTTGTGTTTTCCTTCCTCCAGAGATCACGTTGTTTTTTTTTTGTTGGAAAAAAAGGCGGGGGTGCATCACCTTTAAAAGATAAAAAAGTTGGTTTAAAACTTTAAAGGGTGGACAAAATAATAGTGAAAATGATTTTCAAAAAAAAAAACACCAATCCAGATATATAACCATTAAAGAAGTGGTTCATACTATATTGACAAGAGCTTAGAAATTAATATATACTTAACAAATGGGACTGTTTAATAATCTGTTTAATTCCAACTCAGATAACAAAGCTAACGGCAATACCAAAAAAAGGTCAAACAGCGTTAACAGTGGATCTTCGCAATCACCAAAGCCTCTGGATATTAAGACACCAACAAATACTTTAAATGATAGAAAATCACCAACTCCAAGCTCTTTGCCTGTATCAAGAAACAGTGACAAGTCAGATACTCTTAACAACATGACTAGAATCAGAAAGGCTAATACAACTGGTCAGCTGATTCATAAAAAAACAGTTGATATTTCTAATTTTTTGGACTACTGGACAAGACAAAACCTGGCCATGTTCCATCCTGAAAAAAACAAAGAGGAGTATATGAAGTACAAACCTGGAAGTGGTTCTGACTTTACTGTTATTGAATCAACCAAAGAAGCATCCACCCCTGTAAAAAGAAAGTCATGTTTCAAGCACGGAACCTTAGTGGCTTATAAGAAGTTTTTGCATTGCCAACAAGCAAGATTAAATAACGAAAGGTGCAGGTCACGTAGCAGCAGCATATCAGTCAAGGACAAAACCAAAACGAATCTATCCAAGATTCTGTTTGGATCCAGTAGTAAAAACAGCACCTCCAATGAAAATGCCAATAATATCCCTCTAAGAAAGTGGTCCTCGCAGCCAAATTATACTGTTGATAAGGAATGTGAATATGATCTATACGGCATGCAGGATTATTACGACAATGAAGATCATTCAAAGATTCAACAATACAGAAGAAGTAGAAGCGGCTCTATGAATAGTGACCTGCAATTGATTGAAAACACCAGGGCCAACAGTACTACATCTGTTTTGTCATATGATTCAATGAATGATGACAAGCCAATGAACTTTTTGAAGCAATTCCCATCAGATGATGACAGTAGTTCAGATGAGGATAGTGATTTGAATATCCCTATGATTTCTCCTGTCAATAGCATAAGCGGAATAAGAAATGACTACAAAAGCTTCAAAATCCCACCTGGTTTGGAAGAGACTAATATTCCAAAACACATCCACTTCGACAAGACTGTCTTTACTGCTGACCCACCCCAACAAATATGCTCTAAACAACCCAGAAAGGGGGATGTTGTTGTCACCAGTGAAGGAATAGTAGTTGTTAACAACAGAAACAAAAAACAACCTGGGGAGGGATGCTCTTCTCCATCTGATTGCATTGATGGTGTGGGCAGAGGATCACATGGTTTAACAGTTGGTGGTAGAGGTGTATTAAGATTACTTTCTGATGAAGATAGAGAAGCATTAACCGAACACTTGGAATGGAGATATTTTAAAGATTTGAATGAAATTAAGGGGGAAAACATCAAGACATTGCCTGATATTGAAATAGATGCTCACGCTGATGAGTTTGATAACAAAATGTTTCCAAACAAAGACAGAAATGTTACATGGAGAGAAATTTATCAAAGAATATGCCATCTTAGAGAAATCTTACCTATTGCTTCTATTTTGCAACAAATACCTGAAGAATTGCCAGACCCAGATACCAATGAAATTCAATACACTAGCTACATTCCAATGATAACTTTAAAAAACAACAAGCCTTCAATGATTGAAATACTGACTTTATGTGACTTCATAAGCTGCACCGTTGTTGAAACATTGATTTTCGACATGTGTGATATGTCATTAGAAATGTTTACAAGAATAATCAATGCTGTTACAGTAATGCTTAAGAACATACAAGCTATACTTGAAAGCAAAACTGTGAAGGTTCCTTGTGGCATTGATTCTATAAAACTGAGTTTTAGAAATACACCTATATCTGAAGATGGATACAAGGTATTGTGTAAGTTTTTCAGTACCTTTGACTTCAAGCCAATCAAGCTATCATTGGATATATCCATTGCACCTGGGGTTAAGACCAATGTACTAAGAAAGAAGAACATCCATTGTGAAGACGATAAAGTCACAGACAGAATGAGTATGAAGTTGAAGTGCAACCAAGGAAAACGCATATCTGAAATTAATGATTTTGATTACGACATGACATGTAGAGATGCTGATTGGACGTTGTTCATTGCATCCATAGCTTGTAATCCTAGTTTGATATTGCATCACTTGTTTTTGAACAATTGTGGTATTTATGATCCAAACAGAAAGAACTATGGGTACATTGTGCAAAACTTCTTTGAAAATGTTGCTGTCAAAACTCTAGAATTAGGTGAAAGTAAAAAAGACATTGAACAACTACTTGAAGTTGCTTTGAAATCCCAAGCAGATCCTTCGAATGGTATTCCAGCCGAAAAAGTCAAAAAATGTGAAATCTTATCGAGAAATTTACTTGAAAAGCTTGATGCTGGAACAACACAATTCAATATCAGAAAATTATTGGTTGACAATGATGTTCTGGACTTCCCAAGTTTAAAGCCTGAAAATCAACAACCAGAATGCAGTACACATGCAGGTAAAAGAAACATTTTGATTGATCAAGCATTGTTAGGTGATGATGTCAGAAGTTACAGTATTAACAAGGATGAGGAGAATGAAGTTATACCTATTTTGTCCAAGAATGGTAGCTTTGATCATTTCAGTGAAGAATTTCAAGATAAGATTAAAAGCAGTCATGAGCATTTGTTAAAGTTAAATGAGTCTAATATTAGAGACATGATCAAACATTGATTTGAGGTATTTTAGTTAAAGCTTTATTGTATTTATTGTTATAAAAATTTGTTATTTTAAAAATAAAGAAAATGTATTTGAGGTTCCATTGTCTAGATAATTGGGTGATGGCTATATATTGACTGTATTTTGATGACTGACGTATCCCAAAAGAGTAATTTCTCTGTTCTTTAATCAATAAGCTATTTTCTTGGCAATATGGAGACAATACTCATAAATGTTTCACTTTTTGCAACTGATATAACTGAAAAGAGTAATTTTTGACAGTAATTAATGTTTAAATCATTAGATAAAGAACGCTTAAAAATAAATGCATTCTTCAAAAACAAAAATATACCAAATTATAGTCAAAAATCTAAAACATTTTTAAAACAGAAAAAACTATATAAACGACGGTGATGCAGTTGTTATTTTCATATTCTTTTAATTATTTAAAAAATATATAATTAAATAATAACCATCCAAACAACAATCAATACTCAATCACTACTCCTTAACAATGCAATCTTCTACTTACGCCTCTCAATCTCCAAAGGAATCTGAATCCGAAAACAAAGACTTCCATGGTTTCTTCTGGACTGGTCCATCTTGGGTTATCATTCCTCAATGTGTTGTTGCTTAAATATTAAAAAATAAAACAACATCACTTTTTTAACATAGGAATAAATAATAATAACTAATAAGAACCTGTATATATATGTGCTCTTTCTTTGATATATACATCTATATATACTTTTTTTTTTAAAAAATATAAATACTAATGCATTAATAAAACCAACATAATTTTTATTTTTGAATTGATTAAACCCATTTTTAGTTTGCGGATATAAACTTATGTCCGTTTTTAGCATACGCTACCAAGGGTTTTCACTTTTTCCTTTCTTTTTTTTTTTTTTAATTTTTTTCTTGAACTGGGAAAAAAATATATATACATCAAAAAAAAAAAAAAAACAAATACACTCTTCAAAGTGGCAAATAATATATAATACATCTACCCAAAAACACATCCATATTAGTCATGTCTCAACAGCCAGCATTTACTTTTGGTGCTAGTGGTGCATCAGATGCTAAACCAGCATTCAGCTTTGGTGCCTCCAACGGTGCTAGCGACAAACCAGCATTTTCATTCGGTGCCAGTAACACAACTCCAAGTTTTGGTAACCCAGGTTCAGACACTACAGCCAAGCCATCTTTATCTTTCAATGCCAACCCAAGTGAACCTGCCAAGCCTTTGTTTGGTGCTTCAAGTGGTCAAAGTACATTCTCTTTTGGTTCTACTGAAAAGAAAGATGATGCTGCCAAGCCAGTCTTTGCCGGGTTTGGTACCACTGAGAAGAAAGATGATGCTGCCAAGCCAGCCTTTGCTGGATTTGGTGCTACAGCCAATACACCAACTTTAAACTTTGGAAACGCAGAAAAGAAGGATGATGCTGCCAAGCCTGTCTTTGCTGGGTTTGGGGCTACCCAAAAGAAGGACGAAGCTACCAAACCAGCCTTTGCTGGATTCGGTGCTTCTACCAACACACCAACTTTAAACTTTGGAACAACAGAAAAGAAAGATGAAGCTGCCAAGCCAGCGTTTGCATTTGGTGCTTCTGCTGATAAACCAACCATGTCTTTTGGAAACACAGAAAAGAAAGAAGAACCTGCCAAGCCCGCCTTTGCCTTTGGTGCTTCTGCTCCTAAGACAACTTTGAGCTTTGGATCTACCGAAAAGAAGGACGAAGCTGCCAAGCCAGCTTTCAGTGGATTTGGTGCTACAGAAAAGAAGGAAGATGCCGCCAAGCCAGCTTTCAGTGGATTTGGTGCTTCTGAAAAGAAAGACGACGCAGCCAAACCAGCCTTTGCTTTTGGTGCTTCTGCTCCTAAGCCAACTTTAAGCTTTGGATCTACTGAAAAGAAGGAAGATGCTGCCAAGCCAACATTGAGTTTTGGAAACACCGAAAAGAAAGACGATGCTGCCAAGCCAGCCTTTGCTTTTGGTGCTTCTACTGAAAAGAAGGAAGAAGCTGCCAAGCCAGCCTTTGCTTTTGGTGCTTCTACTGAAAAGAAAGAAGAAGCTGCCAAACCAGCTTTCGGATTTGGTGCTTCCACTGATAAGAAGGAAGAAGCTGCCAAGCCAGCTTTCGGATTTGGTGCTTCTGCCGCTAAACCAACTATGAGCTTTGGAAACACTGAAAAGAAGGAAGAAACTTCCAAACCAGCCTTTGGATTTGGTGCTACCGAAAAGAAAGACGACGCAGCTAAACCAGCTCTTTCATTCGGAGCTACTGAAAAGAAAGAAGAAAAACCAGAAGCTGCAAAGACCATATCTGCTCCTGCAGTAAAGACAGAATCTACAGTACCTAAGTTTGTGCCAGAACTTGATATTGAAAACTTGACCTTGGATAACCTAGCCAGCAAGTGGGTTAAGTCATTAGATAAATCTCTAGAATATTATAATAAATTTGGAACAAGTCTAAAGGAATGGGATGAAAGTTTGACTGAAAACGGTGAAAAGCTATTAGAAGTTCAAAGCTCCATGAAAGAAACCCATGAATCTTGTAACAAAATAGGCCAATCCTTAAAATACATGGAAATGCAAGCGGATGATCTGGATATATTTATGGATAAGGTTGATGCTCAATTAGATCACTTCCTAAAAGATTTAAAGACTAAGCAAATCAATGCCGGTATTGATATCTCAACTAATAACCAAGCCTCATCCAGTGGTTCAAATAATAACATGAACGAAAATGCCTCTATAGAACAAACAAGATGGAACGTATACGAGACCTCTATATCATTGAAGGATGACTTGAGTGTTTTATCTAATAACGTTATTTCAATGGCTGATGAAATCAGTGCTTTGAACGAAAACTTGAACAAATCCATGAACTTAGGTATCAGTAGTGAAAACGGTAATCAACTATTAAAGGTTTTGAGATCCCATTCAGATGCTTTAAACGTTCTAGAGAACAAGAGTCATGCTTTGAGTTCTACTTTAGAATCTGTTTACAAGTAAATAAATTATATAACAATGATTCAATGATCTTTAATTTTTAACTATATAAAAGTATAATTATTCTCTCATTTCATTAAACAATAAGATTATTAATTTAATTAGAGTTTGTAAGTCCGTAGAGTAAGTGACATTATCTGCAGGGGTTTCTTTATTATTTTCAACCATCAAGGAATCTCTCTTCAATAAGTTCTTAATTTGTTGATCATGTTTGCTCAAGAACTTGCTTGTGCTTAATTTCAATTGTTTATTTTCAAAGCTTAAGCTACCTGATATGGTAACAACAAACTTGAATATTGGGATTAAAATTTCAAATACTGAAATCAACTCGTCATTCTTGGATTTGGATTTATCGCCCATTGATGGAACGTTGTTATCCAATCTTATTCTAATTTGACCACTCAAACTTTGGTTCAATGTAATAAATTCTTTGAATTCCAAGTCGGTTCCCAAGTTCAAATCCAATGATTCAAATCTTAATTTGTTAATAACAGACATGGCGTCATTTTGTAGCAATTCATAAGCTCCTAATCTGGTTGAAGCAATATCAGTCAAAACACTCATAGTAAATTTGAAAACAGTTAGTTCGTATTTGACATCATCAAAAGACAAAGGTGTGTCAGTATCATTGTGAACCATTTCATCCAAGTTCTTAACAGAACTTATCAAATTTGACAACATATTACTATTGCTCAAGGCTTTAATGATGAAGTTGGATTTGTTTCCACTGACATAATTACCAAGTTTAACCAATGACTTTAAGAATAAAACACTTGTGATTCTTTCAGGACTTTGACAACTACCATTGATACAGTCCAATACCATTATTTCAATTAACTTTTCATCAAGCATCTTCAAATCATGGATTAATCTCTTCAAAGTTGGATGAATGACAATATCAGCTGATGTATTACCATTTTGTTCGTTGGTACTTTCATTAGCAACTATTAGTGATGTCAAGTACTTGTTCATCAATACATACAAGTCAGATCTCATAGATACAGAAGTCATCGGAGAAGAAATACCTTGAACAGAAGTAACAAATAACTTGTACAAATTCTTGTCATACACATTATAACTTAAATCACTTAAAATATCATATAGCATAACTATCAAAGAGATAAACTCTTCAGCGTACTTGATATTACAATCAATTAACAATTCAACCTCGCCGATCAAAGATTCGAAGGTTTTCAAAATAAACTTGTTCTTAGCTTCTACGGATAATACTCCATCAGTAACAATCAATTGAACCAAAACATTCCAATTGTGAACAACACTTTGCTGGTATTTGTTGAAAGTAGTTTTAGTATTCAACTCGGTGATGCTGTTCCTCAAGATAAATCTTTCTTTTTCATCTTGATCTTTATTAACAATGGCTGTTCTTGAAGATTTTGTCAACCAGTTATATTTCAAATCCAGTAAAGAATCTAAGTTCTTGAAATCAAATATATCTTCACCAGCTTCAATGTACTCTTTCAAAGCCAAGTGGCTCAGAACAAATTCAAAGTTTACCCCAGTTTTGTATAGCTCAAGTTGAGATAAGTACATCTTAGAGAAGCTGTCATAAGAGATATGTGATTGATGGCTGAACAATAAAAAGTTGTTACTCAAAATATCTAACAATTTGAAAATCACAGGGGTCTCTCCTGAAGAGGAGCTTATCAATGAATTGATGACTTCACCAATCTTTTGGGTGCCTTTATATTCATGAATGACCAAACTCAAAAGTTCTAGCAACTCAGATCTGAATTTGAAAAATGTCATAATGGCAACAAAAGAAGGATTATTGGTATCCTTGATCAAATCAAATTTGTTTTCCATTCCGTCCCAAAGAGTTGTTTTCTTATTAACGACAAAGTTTAATCTAATTAATTCTTCAATGAAACCAATGTTTAACAAGTATCCAGCTAATAAGTTCAAGTGAATAGAAGTCATGTTTTTCAATAGTTCGAAACATGAAGCTAATAATCTCATTGGTACCAAGGGAACATTTTCTTCGTTAACAAATTCCAAACATTGAATAATTAACTTGATCAAACTACCAAAAACAGAAACATTTGAAGAAATGAAAGTTTGATAGGTGGATGGACCCAAAGTAGTGCTTGGATCTAGTTGGAAACCTGAAATCAACTGAACAACTTTAGATTTTGAGAATACTCTTTCGTTCAAAAACTTGATTAATTTGATCTTGTATTCAAAACCTTCCTTGGATTCCAAAGGTAAATCCAAAGCGTACATGAAAGAATTCTTGATTGATATGAAATCTGTAGAGTTTTGCAAAATGTTGAATAGTTGGTCCATTTGACGCTCATCCCTATTATCAAAGATCAAAGATATGATTTCAATGCTGGAAATGTTCAAGGACATGTATGGAGTGGATAAGTTTATGAACAACTTTGTAACCAAATCTACATCTCTTCTCAAAATATCTCTAAAAGTCTTGGTATTCTTGAACTCAAATATGGATTTATCAATGTAATAAAATTTGGTTGATCTTAAGCCTTCTTTTAATGATGGTAGGATAGCATCGTTGAAACAATCATCGATTAAGCACAAGTACTTCAAAACATCAGTAGCTAAGTCAAGCTTTTCGATGTTGATAGAATCTTGTAGAATTTTTTGTTTATCACTAACTTTGATCAAATTCAACAACATATCAATGTTTTCACTAATATTTAATAAATTGGAAATGGCATAGATTGCAGGATTTTCAATCAAATATTTCACGAAATTTCTTTGAGGAACTAATAAATCCATATTGATCTCCAAACAAGAGTTCAAATCGATTATCTTTTGATAATCGAATGTCTTAAAGCAGTTGTTTACAGTTTCCAAAATCAAAATTTGCAATTTGCTCTTCAAATAGTGATCACTGATGAATTGAGAGTTTACAAATATATCATTAATCAGATATTCCAAGTATGGAGAGACACCCTTTTGAATTCTCTCAGCAGATCCAAAGCTTGTTGGTACAATCATTTGGTCAAATGCTAAAACTTCAATGTCCTTGTCTATAGTGGTTAGCTTTTTTAATAGCTCAACAAATCCAAAGATCTCAGTTATGTGTTGGAAGTTGTTCTTGAAAAAGTGAATATAGCTTGAAGATTGTGGATTCAAAATAAACTTGTTGTCATCTCTTTTCAAAATATGTTTAGTGGAGTTCTTCAAGGTGTTTCCAAAAATTAATGAATCTAATTTGATCCAGATATCATTTCTGTTGTTTTTGGTAATAAAAGAACTTATAGTCTTCATTGTCAGACCCATCAATGGAGTGTTCAAATTCATTAATTGGAATAAAATGTTGGTGAAAATATTAGCAATAGTTTCCTTTTCAGCATCCTCAAGGTTGCTTGAAAGATTTCCAACAAATGAGATCAAAGAAGAAAGCAGCAGAACTGATTCTTCATTCAAATTCTCAAATGTAATGTTCTTTTCGACTTGTGAAACATTACTCTTGCTGTTATCATACTGACCAAATCTTGAGTTTCTTCCCATATAACCCAAGTGTTGAGGTAGTCCTTGTTTTGTGGAACTCAAACCTCCTATGTTGTGTCTACCTAAATTGGTATGTCTGTTGAAAATATCAGAATCAATTTCAGCTACATCATTATTACCGTATCCAGAGCTTGAATCTTTCTTGCCATTTTCCCACTCTTGAATAGCTTGGGAAAACTCATCAATGATAGAAGCTAGGTTATCAAAGTAATTAGCTTCCTTGTTGTTTACACCACCAGTTAGACTTAAAGGGTTGTTTGTCTTAAATTCTTTACCTTTCATAACAAAAGAGAATATAGTCTTTGACAAGTTCTCATTGTTGGCAAATGAAGACAACATTATGTAGTAGCATGAAGTCATCAGTGAATCTTTACAATTAGATCCCCATCTGATAAACCCATTCAATGCCGATTCTTTGTCTTCCCAGAATGGCATTCCTAATTCCTCCCTGTTGTTATAAACATAGTAACAGGATATGAAAAATCTCTCGATATCAGCTTTTTTGTAAAGATGATCTTCATTTTTATTCATATTGCTAGAATCTGTATTGAAGGTGAAAAAGCCATTAGTATTCAAGTTAGATGTTTTTCCATTTGTCTTGTTATTTGTATTATTCTTTTTTTGATCAGATATTTGTTTTTGTTGCATACTTTTCAATAAAGCCTCTTCTTCTTCATCTCTCAATTGACTTAAGATGAACGGACAATGCTCTATAAACTTAACTATTAAACTATTCAAGGAGTTAACAATAAAGTAGTCTTTTAATTCAACAGATAATTCTATGGACTTGATAGCATCCTTGTTTTCCAAAATGTATCCTGTCATCTCAATGCTAGGAAGCTTGTTATCTTGTAGACTGAAAGGCAATAACTTTGGTAAATGTTTTTCTAGTAATACTCGTATAGATCCAACTTGGTCAGTCAAATCATGTTCTTGGTTTTTGGTAGTTGTGCTGGAAAAGATCATTAATTCTTCAATAGCTCCTAAAAGGACCAACTTGTAAATAGGTTTTGAGACTTTGTTTTCAAAGTCCAAAGTTTGTTGATTATAAGTAACTCTTGATGGGTCTTCTTTAAACCATTCAATAATATTGACCAGTATGTTCAAGTAAATCAATACTCTAAATGGAGATAGGTACAGTTTTTCATTGGTTTCAATATCCTTATTGATTTTGTTCAATAAATTCCAAATATAGTTTTCTTTTCCTTGGCCAATCTTCTTTGGCAAAAAGTTACCAAATTGTAACAAAGATGGTAAATAATATAGAATAAAGCTGTCATTATTATTCATATTCTTTTCACAGGTATCCAATAAAGAAAAGACGTTTTTAAATTCTTGATCATCATAGAAGATGTCCTTGTTGTTGTTAAGCAAAAATCCAGTATTGAATTGAGCCATGATATCATATTCTTTTGTAAGGAAATCTCTTTTTAATTTGTTGATGTCCTTTTTTAATGATGTGTATTGTTGGACTGAAGTGTCTTTGTTAATATTTTCTATAATTAGGTTAAAGTTGGAGTGCAAGTTATCTAAAGATTTGAAGATATTCCCAGTCATCAAAGCCAAATCTAACTTTTCCATAGCTATGTTAACTAGTTTGTCGTTTGATATAGTATTCAAATTGAAGATAAAGTTCAAAATTTGTAATAAGTACTGTCTTCTCAAGAAGAAGGCGATTCTACCTTCTTTGACTAAAGAATCTTGGGTCAGCAAAAATTCATTAATGGCTTTCTTTCTTTCAGATATGTTTAATAAGAATTCAGCTAGTACTAATTCATCAATGTTTATTTCATCGGATAACTGTATGACTGCATAAACAAATTCCTTTGAAACTTCGTATTCGATGTCATGAACTGAAAACTTTAAAGATTCAACCTTGGATCTAGATTGCTGGTTCTTGGCAGGTGTTACTAATATGTTATTCAAATCACTAATACACTTATCCAATATCAAAACACCATTAGTCAATCTACTTTGAGATTGTGGTTGTTGTAATATCGAATAAAATGCTTCTAAAACACCAATATCCCAAAACATTTTGATATTATTTTACTTGTAGATGTTTATAATTTTTTTCTTTTTTGGATAATAACTCAAGAGCAATAACAGAGCTATTTGTAGGCTGTATGGTTTCAGTTGGTTATGGTTCTTTCATGTGTGGAAGGTGTCATTAGATTGAAATAAACACTAATTCAAAAAATCAAAAAAAAAATAAAAATAAACACCTAATAAAAATTTTAGGCGTCAAACTTGCGCAGGGGATTTTTTCAAAAAAAAAAAAAAAAAAGGTACGGAAAAAAAAAGAAATGTTGTAGTGATATGTAATTGATTAAAATAAGTATGGTATTGATGGTGGTGTATCATAATGGATAGCATTTTATTGTTGATATATAATAAACATAGTAACTAAAGTTATGACAAAAAAAAAAAAAAAAAAAGGTTAAATTTGTCTGGTCTGTTTTATGAATTTTGGGATGCAATTAGTGTGTCACTTTTGGGAATGTCACCTACTGAATTTTGTACATCTACTTCAAAATTTTAATAAGAAACTAATTTTTTTTATCTATTTTATATACTTTTGAACTTTAGTGTAAACACATATAATAAACTTCTTCTAAATACTTAATCAATTTAAATGTTTTAAAATAACAAATCATTCTTGAATTATCATCCGATGAAAAACACGTGAATCCCATCAAGCATTTTTTTGTAGAGTATTTCACCAATTTCCAAACTTATTAACAAACAAACAAAAAACATAAACACTCTATTAAAAAAAACCACACATAAACCATGAGTTTAAAGCTTAATATCTTGTATATAACATACATTTACTATCTTATATGGGTAGGCCTACCCATATTCTTTAGTATTGATCCAAAAACAAACACCTTTCAAAACCACATATACTTTCGTGATGAAATATTGTTCCCTTTCAAACCTAGTACCGGAATACTCATACCCATCTTGATAATGTTAATAGGATTAATGATAATAGGAACTTTCTTAGGAATGTTGTGTATCAACCAGCAGAAAGCCATAGATAAGAGAAAAACAGTAAAGAAGATAGTATGAATGGATTACTATAAAAAATGTTAAATAAGTTTTGATGTTTTTTTATTTTTTTTTTTTTTTTAAATCGTTTGCGTTTTGTTAAATCTTATGAGATTTATATATAAGTTTATATATAAGAATAAAAATGACAACCAATAACGGTGACAAACACCAAATATCTATTATAAATTAGATTCGTATTGATCATCTCAATTAATCACATAAAGCGTTTATTTTCTTCTGAAAGAAGTACCTTCAGTCAACTTAGCCTTACCACCGGTTGGTTGACATAAAACCTTCTTACAGGATTCACAATCAACAGCGGTTTGAGCATGAGAGAAGATAGTGGTGATGTTTAAACAACCTGGACACTTAACATCTAGGAAGTAAGATCTTGGACCTTGAACTAAGGTCTTTAATTTATGCTTTCTGGCTTCGGTGGTAGCAGATGGGTGTAATAAATCTTGAACTAAAACCTGTTTTAAAATAGTAAATTGTTTTTTAGAAAAAATTAAAGTATAATTGTTAGTAAAATTTGTTTCTTGGAAATGTTGTTTCTTTTGATTGGAATTCTAATGAGGTTGTGTGCATGTGTATTGATAAAACAAAATATCACTCTTGTATGTGAAGATTCTCAACTTTGATAAGTAGACATGGGGGTTCTTGGTTTTTTATTTGAGACGATTCATAAAAGTTGCTCCTGTCGTTATTAGAATGTTTTATTCATAGCTTATTAATAAATCCAAGAGATCGTTACTAATTTGTTCAGTCTCTAAAATGTTATTCTGCTCTCTGTGTTTTTGTCTCCACTTAATAGATATTTTTCATTCATCTGGATTCATTGTTCTTTTATAAACCTAATAATGGTAACTAAGTCTTTTGTTCACATGTGCCATAATTCATATTCTTATTTTTTTCATCATTTATACCATTATAATTTAACTTTTGATGAATTCCTAACTCATGTTTATCAACAATACCCACTCACTTGATATTTCAATTATTCAAAACCACCTATTAATTCATTACTGTTATAAACCTTCCATTTGTCTTTAACTGTCCACTGTAAATCATTTTCATGTTCATATCGTCTTGTAGTAAATATTTTGGTTATATGTTCAAACACACTGTACTTCATTATAATTATTCCTTTCAATTGTAACTGTAATATATGTTGATGATTAGGGACATATGCTCAGCTAAAGGACCTATGGATACCTTGATTCATAATCACAAAAATCCAATTACGGGACACCTTTTCGTTGAAATACTCACTCCCTATATCAAAACCTATCTGTGATGTAGGTTATCAACAATCTGATAGCAAATGTACATACCATATTGTATAATGCTCTTTGACTGGTGTTTTACTAAGTAATGATTCTTTAATTTGATATATTATTAAGTTGAAATAAGATTCAATAATGTGGACATTACACACCTAACAAAAAAAAATATAGAAAGGAAAAATATTGAAATTTTTACTAGTGAAAATAATGTCTACAGCGAGAAATTGCTAGAATAAGAAAGAAACAAAAAAAAAAAAAAAAAAAAAAATTGGTAGGAAAAAAAAATCACTCACCTAAAAACAGCAAAAAAATTACTAAGAATATATATCACTTTGGAAAGTATATGAGAATATACGTGTGTTAATTCAAATGCCCAAATTTATCAAAATCAGATGAGATTACAGTGCAAATAAACACATATATTTGTGGATATAGCACTATACAGTAGATGAATTTTGCTATTATATTTCACATTTTTCGTAATGTATCTGTTGTAATTACCTAAAAGGGGAATTATACAAATATTTTTTTAAACAAAATTATTGAAACAATATTTTAAAAACATTTTTTAGGCGGAAAACCTCTTTCTCTTTTTTTTACTACAAATTTTAAACTTTATTACTTAATCGGGAAATACTAAAAAAAAGTGGAGTTTTTTTAAATCTAATTTCTTCTTCTTTTTTTTTTGCTACATTATTTTTTTTCTGGAAAATTTACCTGCACGTGCATTAATACGACAACTTCTGATAAATACATACTGTTCAGCCGTTAAATTTTTTTACAATTTGAATTCCTTCTAAGTTTCCGAAGATATACAACATTCTTCAAGTACAATGAAAACAATCTAACAATATTGGTGTGATTTTCCTATTCTAAAAAAACAATCTATAAACATTTTTTTTTTTTCTATCTTGAAAATATATAATTTTACATTAAACAACAACAAGTGTTATTCTTAGGCTTTTTCTTGCGATCGGATGAAGGTGATCTGATCATATTTGTATCTACTTTAGCTTCTACTACATCTCTTGGCTTCGTTTTTTGACCTTCTTGTATTCTTGTTGACTTTGAGTGGTTAACCATCAACATATGGGTATCTGGCTGGTTTTCAAGGACAAGAGTGCCTGTGGCAGCAGTAAATGTTTCACTGTTGCTCTTCTTCTCTATAATATCAAAAGTATCATTTGTTTTGTTTTGGACACCAGATAAATGAAGTGGCGGCGACTTATTTGTTGATGCTCTAACATCCTTGGATACAAAGAATGATGATTGGGTATTAGGGGTGTGAACATTATCAGTAGTATTATTTAAAGTAGCTGGCGATTGTCTACCTTCAGAAGATCTTGAAAACAAAGATGCGGAACTCCCTTCAAGATTCTTATAAATTTCGGGTTTCTTTTCCAACTTTGGTGATTTTTCATGTAATACATCTGTTTTGTTTATGATAGACATTCTACCCATATCATATACAGTCTCTTCAATTGATTTAACAAATAGTCTACCAGTATCATTGGAAACTGCAGCTAAAACATGGCTGACATTCTTTTTTTTTTTTATTAATGGTGGACTGCTGTTCTGAACAAGGTTTGTGCGTACTGAACCATGCTTTAAATTAAACAAATCATCCTTTCCTTCCGTTTTATACCCAATATCTTTTTTAAGCTTGGATATAGGGAAGAAATTGGTTTTATAATTAATACCTAAGGCTTCAAAGAAATTCAATAGCTTAGGATTGATGCTCTTGATGAATCCTCCTGATATAGTTGTATCATTGTCTTCGTGATTGTTGCAGTAATGACAACAGAACATTAGTCTGGTTTCAATATTTTGTGAGGACAGTTCAATAATTTCAAGTATCAATGGAATGATTTGCTCTAATTCAAACAAAATAGTGTCTAAAGAGTCTTTATCAGCTTCATATTCATACCCAGCACTCATGTAATCATTGTCTTCTTTATAAATACAGCAATCCTTCAGATCAAATATGAAAACATCAGTTTGAAGAATTTGTAATTTTTGCAAAGAACTGGTGGAGTTTTCCAAAATAGTACTTCTTGAAACATTCAAAACATTGAGGTTCATTGATTGGTTTTCTAATATTGGGTACTTGTTTAAATCCAATTCATTAAAGGAACTCTCAAGGAATATCGATTTGTCTGGAATCTGTTTTGAATTATCTACTAAAAACTTTGGTTGCTTATTCTTCAATATGGTGCTTCTAATAATTTCGGCTTTGTATTTGTTATAAGATGGAGACTTTTGCAAAGCCTTTAAATCCATTTGGATGTTGAAAACCAAATCATTACCATCTGGCTCCAGAAACTGGTTGTAACTTTTGTAGTGCTGATGAGAATAATCAACTTTTTGAAAGCTTCTTCCTGTTTCATTGCCATTTTCTGAGTTCATGTGGGTAGATAATCTAAAATGCTCTTCAGAGTTGGTAAATGAAACTCTATGTGGTCTTGAAGATACCATACCTTGAAAATAAACACCTTCTTCGTCATCAGATAAAAAATCGCTTGAATCATCAGAAGAATCCAAAATGGCGCTATTTGTATTTTTGAAATCCATTATTTGATTTTCTTGGATAGTATTTTCAAGAGCAGATAGAGGAGAGGAATTTCTTTTCAAATGAGTCTTTGTTTGAAGCAGAGAAGAAAGACTATTAGATCTGTCTTGATCCTCTGAAAAATCTGCACTTTTCTTTTTAAGTTTGGCTTTCATCTTCTGCATTTTAATTTTCTTGTTTATCATCTGTACTTTCAAGTTTTCATATAAAACAGGGTAATCCATGTTGGAAAACTTGTGGTTTGTTACATCATCTGTATTCTGGTCACAGCCTATGTGCATGATTCTACAATTGAATAAATCTTCATACCTCTTGATGTTTCCATAATAAGAAACGTTTGTTTCTTGTGTATCAAACAATTGTATATTATTCATTATATGTGGTTGATTATTTTGTTTTATTTTTTTTTTTAAATTATAGAATTGATATTTTCTATTTAAAAATTCTAAATGGAACAATTATGATAGAACAATTCGTGTGCTAGGTGAGGAGGAAAAAAAAGAAAGAACAAGTGGTGGTTTTAAAATAGCAAATCACTTATATTATAGAGTTAATTTGGTTATTGGTTTAATTAGGTATTATAGAATAATTTTTTTTTGGTTCTTTAATACTATTAATGTCGTTAATAACAATAATTGTGAGGTAATAAAAAACAACAAAAAATATTAATAAACGAATTAAGCTATTTTAGTATTTTAAAAAAAATTGAAAAAAAAAAAAATTAATTGAAAAAGAAATTTAAAACGTTGAGGATATGATAAATTTTGTCTGCCTAAGGTTTCGTCAGTTGAAGTTTTTTTTTCCGTTTTGTCCTTATTTCGCATGGGCGTGTCCGGATTTTATGTCGTTTCTAACCATTTTAGCGAATTTTCTCTACATTAAAAAAAAAGATCTAGTAAAAATATTCATAATCTTGATTAGATTGTTTTTTTTTTTTTTTGTAGTTCGCTATATAATCTGATATTTGAAAAAAAAAAAATTACATATAATTAAAGGTCATTCATTTTAATCATCAGATAAGCCATGATGTAGTAATGACAGTTTAATACATTTGTCTTACTCAAATATCGTGTTCTAAAGATCTGGAAAATCAAACCCGGATTTACCCATGCTTTCTATTTGAGGGTCGTCTCTGTACAAATTTTTTTGTCTCGCTGTTTAATCGTCTCCGCTATTCTCCTTGTTTTATTCATCAATGACCCCTATTAACCTCAGTCTAATAAAACACTGAAGCATTTTTTTTTTTGTTGTATTTTTGGAAAACCACCACCTCATTTTATTATCTATTTTTAAATTTAATTTTTTTTTTGTTGAAAATTTTACACAGTGCGCTTTTTCAAAAAATTGCGGCTAAATTTGTTTACACTCAATCACGTGTGTGTGTTTTTCCTGATTGGGATATTTTCTGTTTTTTGGGAAATAAAATTGCAAACATCCCAGATCAGAGTCCATTTTGTTTACTTTTGATCGCACAAAGAAAAAAACACACACATTAACATTTTAATCAATTAATCATAGAAACAAAGGTTTATTTACTTAATAGAAAATCCAAAAAGAAACTATATACCGTGTTATAATATTGCTCTCATATGACAGTAGATCAAAATACCCATAATCAAGAGTATTGGATAGATGATTCAAATGATCTCTTCACAAAAGCTAAATTACTAAAAACTCTAGAAAACAACACCTATGAAGTTAAATTAAATTCAAACAATACAAAGAAGGTTGTAAATAAAATATACCCTACAAATGCTTCATATTTTGATAACATTGACAATTTATCTGAACTTCCCAATCTAAATGAGCCGTCTGTATTGAACAACTTAAACAAAAGATTTGAAAATGGAAACATATATACATTCTCTGGTTTATTCTTAGTTGCTGTTAATCCATATGAGCATAAACCTGATTTGTATTCAGACGCTGTTATTCAGAAATACCACAATGACAAATCTAAAGTGTTCCAAAGAAATGAATTTTCCTTTGATTCATCCTCAAAAGATAAAAATGCTTTACCACCTCATGTCTTTGCCATATCTGAAGAGGCTTTAAAGAATTTGTTTGAATTCAAAAAAGATCAATCTATTTTAGTTACAGGTGAATCTGGTGCTGGTAAAACTGAAAATACCAAGAAGATTTTACAGTATTTGACCAATATAACTCAAACAAATTCTGCATACAACAACACAAGCAATAATATCAACTTTGAAGACAAAATCTTGGAAAGTAACCCGATCTTAGAAAGTTTTGGTAATGCTACAACAGTCAAAAACAACAACTCTTCAAGATTTGGTAAATTCATAAAAGTATTTTTCGACACTGAAACTAAGAATATTAAAAAGACTTTTATTGATTGGTATTTGTTAGAAAAATCTAGAGTAACGTTGATTGATTCTGCCAATGAGAGAAATTACCATGTGTTCTATCAATTATTGAAAGGTATTGCAAATGATCCTAAGAATGAGGTCTTCCAAGGTTTGAATATTGATGCAAAGGCAACAGACTTTAATCATTGGAACTATTTGAAAACTAACAAAAAAGATATTCAAAATATCAATGATTCGGAAGAATTCAATCATTTAATAACAGCATTCAATAAGATTGGGTTTACTGCAAAAGAACAAAATGACATTTTCAAGGTTGTATCCGCAATTCTACACTTGGGTAATGTAACCTTCACAGAACAAAACTCAAAAATCAACAACATGGATAAACAAGCTATTTTGAATGAAAATGATCATAAATTATTGAAAGTCGTTGCTGACTTATTGGGTATAGCTGATGTAAAGGAATTTGAAATATCACTAACTGAACCTAAAGTCAGAGCAGGTAGAGAAACAGTTAAACAAAAGAAAAATTGCAAGCAAAGTAAGGCCATCATTGATTCTTTGTCCAAGATCATATACGAAAAACTATTTGGATACATTGTATCTAAAATCAACAAATCTTTGGATCACAATGATCAATATGGAGCTGATGGTGATTCAAATTTAAACTTCATTGGGTTATTAGATATTGCTGGTTTTGAAATATTTGACAAAAACTCATTGGAGCAATTATTGATCAATTTTACCAATGAGAATTTACAACAATTTTTTAACCATCACATGTTTATATTGGAACAAGAAGAGTACATGAAAGAAGGTATTACTTGGAATTTCAAAGACTACGGATTGGATCTACAGCATACCATTGATTTATTGTCATCAAAGCCTAATGGTATTTTACCTATTTTAGATGAAGAGACTATCATGCCTAATTCTACAGACGACAGATTCTATGATCGTTTGATTGATACTTGCCAAAAGAATGCTAGATTTGAAAGAGTTAAAGTTTCACAAAAGAATAACATGAACAAAGCACATATTAATAATTTTATTGTCAAGCATTATGCTGGTAGTGTTGAATACGATTCAGCTGATTGGTTACACAAAAATAAAGAACCATTGAATGATCAATTGCAAAAGTTGCTTCATTCTTCAAAAAATGTTTTGCTGAGAGATGAACTATTTGTTGACGAGGATACAGAAAACAAGAAAAAAGTTAATTCTTTTAAAACACAAACTCAAAGACATTCCACTCAATTGAATTCATTGATCAATAACCTAAGAAATGCTAATCCGCACTTTATCAGATGTATTCTACCCAACAGATCCAAGTCATCCAAAATTTTTGATAAAAAGCTGGTTTTAGATCAATTGACTTGTAATGGTGTTTTGGAAGGTATAAGAATATCCAGAGAAGGTTTCCCAAATAGAATCCAATTTGAATCTTTTGTAAAAGACTACCAGATCTTACTAGATGGCGACTTAAAGAACTTTGGTACTGACTCAAAGCAAATTACTAGAGATATCATGAATACTATCAAGGATGAAATAAACGAAAAGACGCAAGATTATCAATTTGGTAAAACGAAAATTTTGTTCAGAACAGGTAAATTGGCTATTTTGGAAAAGTTGAAACAAGAAAAGATGGCTTCTATAGTGACCACTCTGATTTCCTCTTCCAAAGGTAAAAACATTAGAACTAATATGAAAAAAGAAATGGAAAAGATTTATTCTGCCAAGTTATTGAGCAGCAGTTTTAAGTTTTACGATGAAGTTTTGTTAAGTAACGGTTGGTTTAAAGTATTTGCTGCAGTCAAGCCTTTATTAGAAGACGATGATGAAGACAAAGACCCTGCTTCATCAAAAAAGAGAAGCAAGTTGTCTGATATTTTGTCCAAAAATGAAGAACTTGTCAATATGGTTAACTCACTAGAAAAGAAATTGACTGAAGTTAAAGAAACCAGTAAAAAAATCACTGAGGTTAATACCAAGTTGGAAGATGACATCATGAAAACTCAAAATGAACGTTCTGCTTTGATCAGCAAGATTGAGGGTTTAGAAGCTGATTTAGATGAAAAACTCGGTACCAAGAATAAGGAAATTGAGAGTATTAATACTCACAACAAAACTGTTCAAGAAGAGTTGTTTGCTCTAAAGGCTTTGAAGGATGACTTAGTTAGTAAGGAAAAATTATTGACCAACGATATTGAGACTTTAACAAAAGAAAAAGAGTCTTTAATGAAAGGGTTAGAAAACAAGGATAAAGAACTAAACACCAAAATGTCTTCTTATCAAGAATCTTCAAAAGTCAATGATGACCTAAAAAGTACTATTGAAAAATTGAAAGCTGAAATTGAAGAAAAGAATTTGAAAATCAAAGAACTTGAAGATAAGTTGACAATAAATGACAAATCTATTGACATTAAGCTGACTTCTTTGGAAACTAAATTTAACAATGCAAATGACAAAGTTTTACAACTTGTTAAAGAAAATCAAGATACCAGAGCTGAGTTATCAAGTATCAAAATGGAGAAATCCAAACTTGAAAAGGAAGCTTTGAAGACTACAAGTGCATTCTCAGAAAATGAAATGAAATTAAAGAACTTGCAGAGAGATATCAGAGATACTGAAAAGAGTCAACAGAACAAGTATGCCATAGAACAGGAAAAATACAAGACACAGATTGCACAATTATTGGGTGATCTAGACTCTTTGAGAGATGACATGGCTTCTTTGAAGGCAGAATATGAAGACAAGATAAAGGATTTGACTAATCAGCATAAGGAAAATTTGAGAGCTGAAAAGAGTATTGTTTCTGCGGCATCCAACACTTCATCCGCTGATTTAAACAACATGAAATTCAGGGTTCAACAGCTTGAAAATGATCTATACAAAGAAAAATTGAATACTGACTATATTCACCAAAAGACATTGGACGTAACAGCAACTCAAACCTCAACTGATGATCCAAGAACTTTGAAAGCTGAGCTATTAGACATTAAACAGATGTTAATCAAAGAAAAGAAGGAAAAGTCAGATGCATTGGCTAGAATCAAATTCTTGAGAACTAAGTTGGCTGGTACTAATATGGACAATGAAGAAATGAACATCAAGGTCAAAAAGATGATTAGTGTTTTGCATGAAAACAAGATCTCCATTGAAAGTATTGGCTTTAACTCCAATGTTATCAGTTTAGATGAGAGAGATCAAGAGTATGTCAATGTCAAAAATCAATTGAACAAGAGCATTTTAGAATTGGATCAAATGAAAGAAAAGTTGAACCAAGAAGTTAATTCAAAGAACAAGGCTGAACAGCAAATGGAAATTTTAAAGTCAAAGATGGTTGATTTGATTAAACCTTCTAGTAATATAAGCTCTGGAATTAAGTCGGTAGACTCTAGTATGGCTTCAAGTGCCACATTGGGTGAGTATTCGCACTCTGGAAATAATGGTGCTGTCTTAGAATTGAAAAAACAGTTAGTTGATTTGAAGGATGTACTAGATGCTACTTCAACTAATTTGCTAAAAGCTGAGCAAAAAATCACTCAATTACAAAGAGAAGAATCTCGTTTGAATATGAAGATTATTTCTTTGGAAAAAGATTTAGAAGCTTCTTCTAGACAAAACCAATTGTATTCCCAAAGTGTTCAAGAATATAAAGAAGATTATCACTCCATCAGTGAACAATTGTTGACTTTAGAAGCTAGATGCAGACAAAGTGATTTGAAAATTATTGAACAAAACGAAAAGCTGTACCAACTAGGAGCCATTGTGGAAAAGAGCAAAGATGAACACATGAATATAAACAAAGACTTGATGCTGAAAGAAGATAGAGTTGTTGAATTAGAAGATATTTTGAGTGGAAAGGAAATTGAGTTGGAAAAGATGAAGCAATTGAGTATGTTGTTGAATGAAGATGTCGAACATATGAAGAGTACATTGACTGATTTCTCTAGAGATACTGAGTTGATTGGTAAAATTGAAATTCTGAACAGCAAAATATCAAAGATGTCCAGAACAGAGATTGAATTGAATAAAAAAATTTCCAATTTGGAGTTTGACTTTGACCAATTAGAAAAGGAACATGAATTGAAGTTGACTGAATTGACCAGACAAAATGAGCATTACTTGAAACAAAATAGCGAGTTCTTGAATCTAAATCAAAACTTGCAAAAACAAGTTGTTGAATTGACAGAAGAAAATCATAAAGAGAAGAATGAAATTGAAAAATTGAATGAGATGATAAACCTGAATGAGATTGAAAAGAAAAATTACATGAAAGAAAAGGATTTATTGATGGATTCTTTAGATTCAAAAGATGACCAGATTGAAATTCATATAAATGAGAAGAAGGATTTGATTAAAAACCATAATCTGTTGAAAGAAAACTTGGACTTAAAGATGAGTTCTTTGAAGAGACATGAAGAGTTATTGAACAAGTTGAACAATGAAAATGATCATTTACAAGATGTTTTGACAACATTGAAGGCTGATACAATAGATCTGGAAAAGGAAAATGAAGGATTGGCTGATGAAAATGATGATTTAAGATTGAGAATTCAAGATATGCATAACCAAATAGGTGAAGGTTCTAATGAAAGAGATAATTGGAATACAAAGTTGGGTGAAATGTCAAAGAGATTGAGTAAGGAAACTGAAGATAAGTTTGAACAAATAAAGGAAAACAAAAAGCTGATGAACGAAATTGATGAAGTCAATATGAATTTGGACAAATGTATGAGAAAGCTGAATAATGTTGAGAATGAAAACATCAAGCTAAATGAAAGATTACAATTGAGTGATATTAAATTAAAGCAAGTCACCAATGAATTGAATGAATCTCAAAATCAAAGTAGAAAGGCTGAAATGTATGCTTCCAATTTAGAAAAGAAGATGGCTAATATGGAGCAAGAGTTAGAATTATGGAAAAGTAGATACCAAACCAAAGTTAGGGAATAAGTTTAATAAAAAAATTATATATACAAGTTGTTATTTCTAAAGAGCTTACTTTTTAGTTGATAAACCGTATTCTTCAAATTTGGATAGTATGTCCCCAAAGTCCTTCTTGTTACCTTGCATAGCAATTGTAGGACCTTTGCCAGCGACAAATAATGCTTGACTTACTCTTACACAATCTTCTAGAGTAACTTTTTCAACACTCTTCAACATTTCATCAACTGGAACTCTGTGGCCAAGCATGCATACTTGTCTACCCATATCTTCCAATTCAACGATTTTTGATTCCAATCCCATTAACAATGATGACTTTAGTTGAACTTTAGCTCTTTGAACTTGTTCATCAGAAATACCGTCTGGGTTTCTATTAGGACCGTCTTTGGAATATGGAACACACAAGTTGTAGAACTGTTGAGCTAACAACTCACCAGCAACTGGAGTAGCATCGTTTTCAACTGAGCAAATCATCCCCAATAAACCTGTTTCTTTGTATGAATAGTTGAATGCTGAACAATGGTCAACCCATCCGTATCTACCCAATACTTGAGTATACAATCTGGAGTAAAGCCCTTTACCTGGACCACCTGAAGAGAATGATGATCCACCTCCTAAAACAGATTGCAGTACAGCAACAGTATAGATATCTTTGTTTTGTATGTCTAAGGTAGGATAGGCGATGGCTATATGAGAAAAAGTTTCCAAAGGATTGCTGACTGGTGCCTTCTTTGGTATGCAGATAGAGTTGTTTGGCTTATAAGTTGGAGCTTCTTTTGGTAAAGTTGGTTGGGAAGGGATATCTCCAAATAGTTGAGCACCTAGTTCTAAGGCATCATCATGTTTTAAACCAACGATGGCTAATGTCATGTTGGATGGTGTGTACATAGCTTGATGGTATTTGTACAAGTTATTAACACCTATTTTTTTCAAAATTGATGGATCAGTTATTGTTGATTGCGCACCTAAAGTTTCATGGCCATAAGCCAGTTGATGGATTAGTTCTGGCAAGACAATGTCTTTTTGTGATGGTGTGTGGTGTTCACTTTCAAGCTGTAAAATTTCTTTGATATCATTTATTTTGGCTTCGGTGTATCTTGGGTTTATTGTTGTTTCTCTTAGAGCTGTTAGCATATCCACAATTTGGTTTTGTTTATTGATGCATGATGCTTGATACATTATGCTATCTCTATTGGCAATGCATTGGAAATTACCACCTAATAACTCAAGTTTATTCAACATATCTGTTTCTGTAAAGTTTGCTGTGCTTCTGAAGGACAATTTTTCTATAAGTTTTGAAGTTCCAGGCAATAAACCAAGCATGGAGTAGTCTGATTCAACTCTTGTCCCTGCATCCACATAGACACCCATAGCAACAACCTCGTGGTTGTGTTTTATGTTATTGTTGGTGACTATTTTGAATCCATTAGGAAGGGTTGAAATAACAGTAGAGTTGTCTTTGAGTGTTTTAACAGCAGCAAAATCTGAAAAACATCTATTGATATTTTTATGACTGTACTTAATCTTAGACAAGAACATTGTGTTTCTTTTTTTTTTGGTGTGTTTTATGTCTGTTAACTTAGATGTGGATTTTGCATCATTGATTTATAATGGAAAGAAAATGAAAATAAAAAAATATTTAAAAAAATTTGGGTAATTGGTTTCTTTTGATTTTGTTCTAGATTGTTTTTTTTTTCTTTTATTTGGTAATTTTTTAGCACGTGATTGTCGGATTTAAACAAATTACTTTTTTTTAAAAGTCCGACTTAAAGGACAACATTTTAATACCGCTATCGGCAACTTTGCGACAAGAAAAATGAACATAATATATGCTCTCGTCTCACACAAACAGTAACTTTTAAGCAGTTTTTTTATAACTACCTATATAAGATTGAACTATGTTGTTCAATGCATAAAATTAAACACTTGTAGATTTGTATTTTACTTTGGAAAAAAAGTCTTGTCTCTAATATAGATATGTCTAAGAAAACATGACAGGTCAACTTTTTTCCTATCCGAAAAAAAAAAATTGAAAAATTTCAAACATTTCGTATGACTCAAATTTCATGTTTTTTCTTCCAAAATTCTATATACTTCTTTCTTAATAAAGTATTCAGTTTCTACAAAAACCATTAAAAAAATATACCCTTACTAACTCCATCAACAATGAGTAAAGATTTTGAAATCAAAGTTCCATGTTCAAGTGCCAATATCGGTCCAGGATACGATGTCTTGGGTATTGGTTTGGACATGTTCTTAACCATCAACTGTAAATACACAACCACAGACAAGGAATGCCAAATTGAATACACAAAGTCATCTCAAGGTTACGACAGTGTTCCTCTAGAAGCCGAAAAGAACTTGATCACCAAAACAGCCCTGTATGTTATGAGATGCAACCAAGTTGAAACCTTACCAAAAAATACCATTCTGGAAATCGACAATCCAATTCCACTAGGAAGAGGTTTGGGTTCTTCAGGTGCTGCTGTTGTTGGTGGTATAATCTTGGGTTTCAAGTTTGCTGGTTTGCCTTTTGACAAAGAAAGAATGTTAGACTACTGTTTGCAAATTGAAAGACATCCAGATAACATTTCTGCTGCCATGTTTGGTGGGTTCGTAGGTTCATTCTTGAGAGATTTGTCTCCTGAAGAACAGCAACTAAGGGAAGTCCCAATGTCTGATATCTTCTCCAAGACTGTTTTGGACGCAGAAAACAATATTGTCAAGCCAGTTGGCCCACCTATGAGTGTTGGTAGACACCTAAAATACAACTGGAACCCAAAGGTCAAGTGTGTTTGCATCATTCCTAACTTTGAAGTAGCTACATCAGACTCCAGAGGTGTATTGCCAAAAACCTACGAAACAAAGGACATTGTCTTCAACTTGCAAAGATTGTCTATTCTAACCACTGCCTTGACCTTGGATCCACCTAATGCTGATTTGATCTACCAATCCATGCAAGATAAGCTTCACCAACCATACAGAAAGACTTTGATTCCAGGTTTGACCGAAATCTTGAGCTCAATGACTCCTGAAAAGAACAATGGTTTGGTTGGTATTTGTTTAAGTGGTGCTGGTCCAACCATTTTGGCTTTGGCTACTGAAAACTTTGAAGACATTGCCGATGCCATCATCAGCAAGTTCAAGGAAAACGACATCCAATGTGATTGGAAGCTGTTGTCTTTAGCATACGAAGGTGCCACCTTAACTGATTTGTAATGATTGAGCAGATAAGAGACTCTGTTAACTGATATATAATTCTTTTTGAAATATAACCTTTATAAAAATTCTAATTGTTTAGTGTCACGTGCTGCTTTTACAAATTTTTTTTTTTTCTATGTTTTTTTTTCCCTCCCTTTAAAGAATTTACTGTTTTGAAAAAAAATATATACACTTTAGATTTTTTTTTTTCTTACAACCAACAACAGATTAACGTGTGTGAATAGTTTAACACAAACCAAACACATAATACAACTTTGTAGCTACACCTAATCCAATAGCTACTTTTTAGATATTAATATAAAGAGAATATTTTGAACCTTAAACTTTTGAACACAGAATGTCTACAGATTCATCCAATTCCTTAGGGTTACCTGTCCCTTCAGTATCAGGAACAATCAAAACCATTGCATACACAGTCATCACATACTACATACTATCCAAGCTTCTAACAGGAAAGATAGAGGAAATAAACATTGGTCTATTTTTGTCCAAGGTTTCTCCTTACTTCTGGGCTAACATGGGTATTGCTGCCTGTATTGGTTTATCTGTTATAGGGGCTGCCTGGGGTATTTTCATCACAGGTTCCTCCATCTTAGGTGCAGGTGTCAAGGCTCCAAGAATCACCACCAAGAACTTGATCTCCATTATTTTCTGTGAAGTTGTCGCCATTTACGGTTTGATTATGTCCATTGTCTTTTCCTCCAAATTAGGTACAGTAAGCTCTTACGAACAACTTTTCACCAAAGGAAACATGTATACCGGATATGCTTTGTTTTGGGCTGGGTTAACTGTTGGTGTTTGTAATTTAATCTGTGGTGTTTCTGTTGGTATTACCGGTGCCAATGCTGCTATTGCTGATGCCAAAGATAGTGCTTTATTCGTCAAGATTTTAGTCGTTGAAATTTTCGGTTCCATTCTAGGTCTTCTAGGTTTGATCGTTGGTTTATTAATGGCTGGTAAAGCTGCTGAAATTAAGTAATAGTATATAGCCATTTTAATTATAATAGATCGATTTTTTTTTTGTTTAAATTCACATATATATTTATTCCTCTTTGTAGTCTGGGTTCTTTTTCAATAACACAACACCTTCAATCTTGCCTGTTAAACTGATGTATTCATTGGTTTCAAGTTCAGCTCTTTCATTGTGATTCAATAAAACCGGAGTAGCATGGGTTGTCCATCCAGTGATATCCTTTGGCTTACCAGCTTGACCTACAATGTCAACAGCTTGACCAACTCTTACATTAACTTGAATTGGTTTACCTGTTTCATCTAAGGTAACTAAATATTTAGGTCTCATACCAGCATTTAAGTAGTAGAATAAGTAGTGGTTGTTAGCCATGAATGATGGATCAGTCAAACCAACCATTACAGTCAACAATGAAGCTAATGATGTTTTGTTCAAAGCACCAGCATCATTGTAACAATCTAGAGTTACTGTGCCTTTACCCAAGTGAACTAAACCTTGAGCTATTCTGGTCATAAACAATGAACTGCTGCTATTGGAGTAGTATGAGGCTAAGTTTCTCAATAGTTGAGCTAATCTGGAATTGTTTGTACCAGCACCCAAAATACCCATGGCATAAATGGCATTGGAACTAACATCCATGTCTTCATCGTGAGTATATCTGGATAGAGTCTCGTATATGTTTATTTGAGGGTTGGATACAGATAGTAGAGATAAAGCCAATGGAACAGCTCTCTTTACATATTCATCACCGTAATGCATCAAGTGACCAAAGTGTCTTAAAGACATTTCTTTTCCTATTTCTTCACCCATAACAGTGGTTGCAATACCTAAAACAGCATAGAATGATTGTTGCAAGTCATTGGCCTTCTTTAACTTATTTTGTTCTTCATTGGCACCTTCATCAGTTGGCTTGGTATCAACTTCCATGGCATCATCATCTTCGTTGTTGTTACCAGATTTGGATGCTTCAGTAGCTGCGTTATCTTCAGCAGCAACTTCTTCACCATCGTCTTCAGATAAGTTGAAAGAATCATCAATGATTCTACTCAATAAATCTTGAACAAATAATACATCACCACTTCCGGCAAATGCACAAACCATGATCAAAGTTTCAATAGAACTTGTCATTGGGTGGTCTAAAGCACCAACAAGTTCAATAGCATCATCAACATTGTCACCCATACCTAAGAATAACAAACCTAAACCTAAGCACATGAACTTGGTCCATGGAGAACTCAATTCTTCATGTGGTCTATCCAATAGGTGTAAAACAATGGCTTCAGCAATTTCAGGGTTTCCTGAACCAACAAAGGTATGGCCAAGACCCAAGGCTGCTACACAAGCAGTATCGAAGGGTGTTTCATCATCGCTTAATTTATCCATGAACAATTTCAATACCTTTTCGTTTCTGGATCCAGAAAATGCTATGGCTAAACCAATAAGACTTGCTCTTACCTTTTCATTGCTTTGGGCATTAACCCACTCAGCTAAAAGTTCAAAGGTATCATCAAATGGTTCTGGACGAACACCAGCACTTAGTAAACCTAACCCTAATATAGCACCACATTGCAAGTCATCATCATCAGCGTATAGATATTTATCCAAGTCTTGTAGACCTTCTTTATCCCATTGGAAAATAGCACCAATACTGGCAACAGCAGAAACCTTACCAACACCTTTGGTCTTGAAGGCAAAATCATCGTCATTCAATATTAGTTTATCTTTACCGGAACCTAAGTTCAAGTAACCATTGACAAAGGCAGCGGATAAGTTTTGTTCATCAGGGTCTGCTTTTGGTTTGAAAAAGGAAACATCTTCTAAATGAGACTTGTAGACATCTTCTGGAACCTTTGGAGCTTCAAGATTTAACTTTTTATTCAAGTAACTAAAGTTATTAGGAAGCTCAATGTTGTTCAAAACATCATAAGCTTGTTTGTATTGAGAAATGTCCAAAGATATTTTATGTTCAGATAAAATATAGGCTAGTTGAAGTTGCATTGGTTCATCATTTGCAACTGTTTGGAATAATGTCAACATCTTTTCTTTATCATCAAGTCTAATAGCAACGTGTAAAGCTTCAGCATATCTTTCGTTTTTCAATAAAATTTCATAAGCAGCTGTTAAAAATTGCTTTGCTTCCATTGATGGCAATAAAGGAGCACATGCGATAATATACTTGCAAACTCTGTCATAATTGCTAGCATCAGTGTATTCTTTCAACAAGTCAATTTCATCCATTTCGGCTAACAAATCAACAGCATCAGTTTCACCGTTGTGGTTGACAAAGTATGGAACTACAATTTCAGCCAAGTGGATAATTTTATCAACAGTTATGGAAGCGTCTAAGACTATTTTCTTAGGTTCATTTTCCAGGACTTCCTTATCGGAAACATCTAGTTCATCTTCTTCCTTTACTTCGTCCTCAGAAATGTCTTGTTCTTCAAGTTCAACATAAGCTTGTCCCATTTGTAAACTTAAATGTCTCATGTATTCATGACCCCACTTGTCGAAATCAATATCATCTGATAAGCATCTGTACTTTAAGACACTGTGTTCACCTTCATCTTCAAAGGTGGTGTATAAAACAGATAATACATCAGCTAATTTGTGGCTTGCATCATTTCCAGCTTCTCTCAATTCCTCGTGTTTCAAACCCAAGTCTTTGACAAAAGGTCTTAAGAATTTCAAAGGCTTTGGAACGGCAGTCATTGAGGTGGTGGATTCTGTGATGAATTTGGTCAAATCCTCTAAGGCTTTTGAGTACTTGGAGGTTTCACCTTCCAAGAAGACGTAAGCTAATTTTCTTAAATCAGATTTTAACTTCAAGTCTTCATCAGATAACTGTTCTGGAGTACTATCTTTATTGGCATTTTTAACTTCCAATTTTTTTTCTGGGGAATCCCCCATAACTACATCTTTTTCTTCCTTAGACATTTTTAGTAATTTAAAGTAGTTTGTGATATAGGAGTGTTAGTTCTTTGGTTTTTTTTTGCTTCAACTTTTATGATTGTTATTACTTAAAGATTGTATAATCAAACTTCGTGTAACCCAGATATGAAATATTTGCCACCCAAGTATAAACACGCAAAAAAAAAAAAAAAATTAGCTGAAAGCAAAAAAAAAGTGTTAACTCACACACAGTTTCAGAAAAAACATTACATGATATTCATCAATGTTGGAAACAATAGATAGCTTATTGGTATGAATATCATAAAAATATATGATCTAAATCTTATATTGTAATTTTTTTTTTTAGCCCAGGTGTTTAACCAGACGGTGTGTTTTAAGGATCAGTTATTTAGGACTATTTGGAGTTTATAACTGCTTGATTTCACGTGATACCACTGAGTATTTCTTAACGCTACCATGATTTAAAAACGGACATAACCATGTTTTTTTTTTTCTTTTTGAAGTCATTTTTGACAAAAAACAAAAAAAAGAAAGAAATAATTTCCCTTTCTGGTAATTGCCAACTGTTATTTTTTTAATTTTCCTTGTATTATTCTTTCATCAAGTTGTTAATAATTTTTTTTTAAACAAAATGTTAAACTTTTCAAATAATAACAATTGTGTTTTTAGATAAACTTACAATCTAACCATACCACCGTAAACAAGTAATTTGCAAATGGCTCCAAGAACTACTAAAGCTACCAAGGCTAAAAAAGCTGCTGCTTCTAAAACCCAAGAACCAGTTACCAATGATATTCCAGAAAAGAGAATTGAAAGTGCCATCTCTGGTTTAGAAAAATTCTTACAAAAAGAAGATGACTCTGAACAAGTCAACGAAAAGACCGGAAAGTTCAAATTGATCAGTGACGATGATGATGAATTGAAAGACAAGTTACAATTGATTGTTGTCAACAATGTTCCTTTCAATGAAGACACTGATATTTCTAAAACCAAGAAGGCTGTTTTCAAGCCATTGGCCATTGCTACTGAAAGCAGTATCCATAGCCATATTTCTGAATTCAAGAAGATATTAGTCATTGTTAATGACTCTGTTAAGTTCAACACCGATAAGGAAGATGAAACCTCTGAAATTTACAAGTTAATCAATGAAGAAAAAATCCCAGTTGGTGAAATCATCACTCCAAAGAAATTGAAAACTTTATACAAGCCATTCGAAAATAAGAGACAACTTCTAGCTGATCATTCCATCATTCTTTGTGACGATACCATTGTTACTTTAATGCCAAAGTTATTGGGTGGTAAGGCTTTCAACAAAATATCATCTACCCCAATTCCAATCAGAGTCAGAAACAGTCCTATTACATTAAACACATCTATTAAGAACTTCTGGAACAAGAAGACTGCCACTAAATATCCAAACGGTTCTACTTTGAACATCAACCTAGGTAATCTATTAACTTACTCTACTGAAGAAGATAAGAAGAACTTGATTGAAAACATAAAGGTTATTGGTAAGCAATTCTTAGACAAATACATGATCAGATCCATTTTCTTAAAGTCTAACTTTTCTCCAGTTTTTCCTATTTTCTATAACGAAAAGTCTTTGAAGGAATTAATAAAGAACAAGGAAGCTGCTAAGGCCAAGGAAGGTGAAGAATCCACTGATGTCTTGAAGAATAAGGTTGAAATTAACGGTATTGAAATTGAATTGAATGCTTTCAACAGAGCCTTATACGAAATTGCTAACCCAGAAGAATTAGAAACTGTTTTCAAGAAGCAAATTAGTGCTCAAAAGAGAAAAGCTGAAACTTCTGAAGATAAGAAAGAAGAAGAAGTCAAGGCTCCTGCCAAGAGACAAAGAAAGGCTGCTAAGAAAGATTAAGAGTATTGTCACTAGTTTCCAAATAAAAATACAAATATTATATATTGCTTCCAAATCTTTTCCATTAATTTAAGAATTTTTTGTTCTAAACCGAATTTTGAATTGTATATCTTTTTAAAGCTTTTATGGGGGAATCAGTAAACATTTCCATAGAATTGATATAATACAGGTAAGATATAAGGATTAAAGTTCAAGTGATGCCCAGTGGTTAACCTGTTTTGACGTTATGGATCAAATCAGATCAAATATATTTCCTTCACGTGATCCACTTTTGGCCAATTAAGTATTCTTGTCTAAAAAGTAAATGTATTAAAAATTTAACAATCCGTGATAGTTTAACGGTTAGAATTGGCGTTTGTCGCATGCCAGATCGGGGTTCGATTCCCCGTCGCGGAGTTTAAATTTTTTTTTGCTTTTTGAATATTATTAAAAAAACAGGATTCATTTTTTTTTTTTTTAATTAAAATAAATAGTTGATTGATATTGAAAATTAATTTATATATATCATATATATTGGTTATTTACAGGTATTAACTTTTCTCTATTTTTATAAATCAGACTCTTTACTTTTTGAAGAAAGTTTGTAAAGTATCTAACCAGTTGATGTACTTTTGGTTTTCTAAATGAGTAGAGATGTCTTCAATGTATTCAACCATATCAGCATCCAAACCCTTAGCGTTTAAGTATTGTAACAAAGCAACTTGTAAGTTTTCATCCAAGTTGCTGAATTGAGGACCAGCATAGGTGGCTTCCTTGTTGAAAACATCTTGTGGCTTTTGAGATAAGAAAGCTTCTGGATCAGAGAATGGAGAAATGCTTTGGACACTGAAACCACCTTCTTCTTCGATGTTAATACCAAAGTTCAAGACGGTGTTCTTGGACTTGTCAACGATAGCAAAGTTGATTGGTGGTTGAGATAAGTCTTCGAATTCATCAAAGATTTCTTCATCTTCAGCGACTTCTTCAGCAGCAGCTTCTTGACCTTCTTCAGCTTCGTTCATTTCAGTGTTGTTGATCAAGTCATCGACATCAACAAAGATGTGGATATCTTCGGTTTCACCAGATTTCTTTAAATGCAAGTTGACAGAGTTGATGTCATTCTTGACAATTTCAAAACCCTTATAGTTGGTGAATCTTTCTGGAATGGCAGTAGCTTCAGGTTGTTCTAATTCACCTTGGATTTCGTTAGTTAAGACTTCAACTAGGTGAGCAGATTCCTTTTCAGCGTTCAATTTGACTGAACTCAAGGAAAATGATTTGACTGATTGAATAGCAATTGGCTTAGCAGCTAATCTTAAACCGTTAGATTGGAATTTGGCAATAGAGATAGTATTTCTAGCAATTAATCTTAAAGACATTTTTGTATAATGGTATTTGTGTTTGGTTATTGGGAAATGATATTCAGCATATAGTGTGTTTAGATGTCGACACAAGATTGAACAAAAAAAAAAGAAATTTTTTTTTTTTTGTTTATATGTGGGTGTGTTTTTTCAAAAAATGAAAACTCGGATAGAAGAAAAACACGTGCATATTTTATATTCCAAAAAGACTAAAGCTTTAAAGTTATATATATAATCATTTCTATTTATTAACTCAGGAACTTGGCAGCATTGGCTAACCACTCTTCGTATCTCTTTTGTTCTTCTTTACTGGCAACCTCATCGATCAAAGTTAGTAGGTCTTCATCTAATCCCCTTGAAACCAAGTAGTTTATCATGTGTTCCTGAACAGAAGAATCCAATTGCTTGAAGTTGACTCCGTAAGCTAGGTTCTTATTCAAAGCATCGTTAGCTTCATTGGAATATAGTAAAGAGAAGTCATTGAAGTAGCTAATTTTATCAATACCGTATAATCCAGCCTCGTTAATAAGCACTGTGAAGGACATTGCACTGTTATCTTGTTTCTTAACAATGACAAATTCCATTGTGGATAAGGTGCTTTCACCTTGGTATTCTTCATTCATTTCAGATTCTTCATATGAAAGATTTTCAGCCTCATAGTTGTTGACATATTCATCAACATCAACAAAAACGTAAACAGATTCTTCTGCAAGGTCTTTTTTCAAAGTTACTACAACTTGTTTCATTTCACTTTTTAATACTTCAAAGCCTTGATCAGCAACAATTGAAGGAGGTGTTGTTAAAAAATCTCTAGTTTTAATTTCATCATGTAACTCTTTTTGCAATATCTTTAGTAGAGGGACTTTGGAATCAACCACTTTCTTAACTGGTGATTTTTTTGTTGTTTCCTCAGATGTTATTTCTTGTTGTTTTGTTAGAACGGAGTGAGAAAACTGCTTTATATTGGTGGCATTGAAGGCGCTTACCAGTTTGGTATTGCCTTTGGTTATATGATGTAAGTTATGTTTGGTAAATGATCTTAAAAGCATATTGTGAAAAGGAGCAAATATAATATCAAAGTTAATTATAATAAATAGCAATGTTGTTTTTGGGTGTTGTAAGTAAGAACTCTATTTTGATGATAATATAGTTGTTGATAGATAAGAACCACGTATACTATTTTTTTTATATATATTAGTGGATAAAACCCACACCCAACAGAAGGGGGGAATTCTCAAAAAAAATATATATATATTTCTAACAATCAGAAAAAAAAAACCAGCTAAGATAGGTTCTTAAGTCCGAAACGCGAAAAAACTACCCAAAAAAACAAAACAGTCAACTTACTTTTTTTTTTTTTTTTCATTCAGCGCTTATTTTTTTGGTGTCCAAATTCTGTTGAAAAATACGAAAAAGGTAATTGTTTTAAAATCTCCTAAATCTCTACTAAGTTAATGTTTTTTTTTTTCTTCTTTTAACTGATCACCAAAACAACCACAAATGATTAGACAAAATCAAAAGAAGTATCCTAGATCTAGTCAAAAGAGCATAGGTGATTTCTTTTCAGTAAAGAGAAGCTCATCAACAAGCCATAAAAATGGAATGCCTCTCATCAAAGGCGATGAAAAGTCACCTATTAAGCAAGGCAAATCCCCTGAAAAGATGATTGAGCTGTCACAAGGAGTCTCTCCAGAAAAGATGGCTGAGATACTGCACGAATCACAAGGATCAGTCAACAAAAGCATACAAAAGAATCTAATGGATCAAATTTCTGCGCAAGATGATGATGATGACTTGGAAGTTTTGACTGCAGTCCCTGCTATCAGAGTATCTGAAAGTAGAGAATCTTTATTGCTGGCTGAAGATTTTAAGAAACTAGAAAAGTCTAATGAAAACAATCGTTTTGGTAATATTTTGTCCACCGATGAAAATAACACTGAACTGCAATATTACAGAGACTTGAAAAGAAAAAGACAAAAATTAACATCAAGCCAGATGACATTAACAAAGACCACTACCATGTCACCTCTGAACAAGACACCAAATGGAAGTTCTTTAAATGATTTGATTAGATTGAACAGAACCAATTCCATGGATCTAAATTCTGGAAAGTCATCCCCAATTACTACTGTTTCTAGTCAAAAATCAAATTTCATGAGTCAGTTCAACAGACCTGGGAAGCTTGAAGGAAGATCAAGCTTTTTGAACCCATCTAGAGAATCATCTTCGATTTCAAACAAAAAGAGTGCCAGATTTGAAGAAACAGAACAACATATTGAGTTGACAGATGAACAAAACGAAGTTGTTCAGCTTGCTGTTGATCAGGGTTTGAACTTGTTTTACACAGGTTCTGCTGGTACAGGTAAATCTGTTGTTTTGAAGACATTGATTCAAAAGATGAAGAGAAAACATGGTGAAGATGCTGTAGCTATATGTGCCTCTACAGGGTTGGCTTCATGTAACATTGGTGGTATCACCATACATAAGTTTTCTGGTTTTGGTATTGGTGATAAGAGTCCTGAATTGTTGTTTCAATTTGTGGCCAAAAGACCACAAGCTGTGAAAAAATGGAAAAAAACAAAGGTCTTGATTGTTGATGAAGTGTCCATGATTGAAGGTTCATATTTGGATAAGTTTGACTATGTTGCCAGAAATGTAAGAAAAAACAATAGAGCATTTGGTGGTATTCAAGTCATCTTCACTGGTGATTTTTTTCAATTACCACCTGTTAGTAAAAACGGTAGACCAACAAGTTACTGTTTTGAATCTCAGTCTTGGAAAAGAGCCATCCAAAAGACAATATTGTTGAACAAGGTCTTTAGACAAAAGGACAACTCATTGATTGAAATGTTGAATGAAATCCGTTATGGTGAAAGAATTTCAGTTGCTTCCAGAAACTTGATTACATCTTTGGATAGAACCATTGAATACGATGATGGTTTGGAAGCCACGGAATTGTATCCAACTAGAATGGAAGTTACAAGTGCCAATGCCAAGAGAATGCATAGTCTGAGTGGAAAAGAGATTGTGTTCAATGCAGTAGACTCCATCTCAGCTGAGGCCAAGGATAAAGCAGCTGAAAGAAAAAAGCTAGACTCAAGTTTCTTGGCAGAACCTGTATTAAAGCTAAAAGAAGGTTGTCAAGTCATGTTGATTGTAAATGTAAGTGAAAAATTAGTCAATGGTTCTATTGGTAATGTATTGTACTTTTTACCAACACCTTTGTACACATCAATTTTAACTGAATATCGTAACATTGAGGATCAGCGAGCAATCAGAGAAATAAGAATGATATCGGAATGTGTGGGACTAACCAATATAGAAGATATTCCACAGCATATTATAGAGTACCAAGCAAAGATGCTGAATCTAGATGCAAAGGGTAAATTTGATAAATTCATCAAAACAGCAATGAGATGTAGAAAAAATGATATGATGCCAGTAGTAAGATTCAAGGTACCTAATCAAAGAGATGAAACGGAAATCATTAACATACATTCATTTGCACTAGATGGTTACAGAAACAAGACAGAAAGACAACAAGTTCCATTGATCTTGTGCTATGCATTATCGATCCACAAATCACAAGGTCAAACCATACCGAGATTGAGAATAGATTTGAGAAAGGTCTTTGAAGTTGGACAAGTGTATGTAGCGTTGTCAAGAGCCGTGAGTCTTGATGCTCTAGAAGTAAGAAACTTTGATCCAAGCAAAATCAAGTGTGACGAGAAGGTGAAGAGATTCTATATGTCCATGAAAACTCTAGACTAGTGAAGTGGTATTTTATTTATATACAAAAAAACGTGATCACCTTGGTCGTTCTATTTTTAACCCACAATTAATTTTTTTTTAATTTTTTTTTTTTTTACTCCAGTTTGTATGAATCGAGTAATTGTTCTTCTCTTTTTTTTTTTCTGCAATACATGATAAATCAGTTTGCATAAAACGTGTTCAATATCAAGTTGTTCTTTGATTTGAATCATATTTGTTTAGATACAGAACCAATAACAGCCAATAATAATGACACCTAACGATATTGAACGTCACAATTTCCAAGTTTTCAACCAAGACTTTATAGTCGACAACAGATTTGAACTAATAAAAGAAATTGGACATGGAGCTTACGGTGTTGTATGTTCAGCTAGATTCATGGAATCACCTGAAGATACCACCATTGCCATCAAAAAGGTAACTAACATTTTCCAAAAGACCTTATTGTGTAAAAGATCATTAAGAGAATTGAAACTATTAAGACACTTTAGAGGTCACAAGAATATTACCTGTTTATACGATGTAGATATTGTCTTCCAAGATAACGATATAAACAAGGAATTCAATGGTTTATATTTGTATGAAGAATTGATGGAATGTGACATGCACCAAATTATAAAATCAGGTCAACCCCTAACAGATGCCCATTATCAATCATTCATTTACCAAATCTTGTGTGGTTTGAAGTATATCCACTCTGCCAAAGTTTTGCATAGAGACTTGAAGCCAGGTAACTTGCTGGTCAATGCTGATTGTCAATTGAAGATCTGTGATTTTGGTTTGGCTAGAGGTTATGATGAAAATCCTGTCAAGAACAATCAATTCTTAACTGAATACGTTGCCACCAGATGGTATAGAGCCCCTGAAATTATGTTGAGTTACCAAGGTTATACCAAGGCCATTGATGTTTGGTCAACTGGGTGTATCTTGGCTGAATTGCTTGGAAGTAAGCCGATCTTCAAAGGGAAAGACTATGTAGATCAATTGAATAGAATCCTGCAAGTATTGGGAACACCTTCAGAAATTACATTGGAAAGAATAGGTTCCAAAAACGTGCAAGATTATATTCACCAATTGGGATTCATCCCAAAGGTTCCATTTGTTGAATTGTATCCAAATGCCAACCCAGATGCCTTGGATCTGCTTGAAAAGATGCTGGCCTTTGACCCAATGCAAAGAATCACTGTTGATGAAGCTTTGAAACACCCATACTTGAGTATTTGGCATGATCCAAATGATGAACCTATTTGTGCATCAACATTTGATTTTGGATTCGAAGTAGTAAATGATCTTGAAGACTTGAAGATGATGGTTATTGATGAAGTCGAGAACTTCAGAAGCTTTGTAAGACAACCATTAATGGAGAATGAACAAGAAATGGCACAAGAAGAATTTAGAGAACAGCCAGTTCAGAATAACATTGAAGAACAACATATCAATAACGGATCTATTGAAATTTCAGCTGATAACTTGCCAGCACATAAGTCTACTTCAAATGAAAACTCAAACTCCCATAGATTACAGCAAGATTATAACAATGTTATATCGGAGTTTTTGGATTTAGAGAAGGAGTTGGAATTTGGTTTAGATGGTAATCACTTTGAGCAGTAGAAACAGGGGGGAAAAAGGTTGTTTTTTTTTTTGTTTCTGTAGTATGTATATAAATGATAATGAAATCTTTTCGTTTTTTATAAATAAAAGAGTTTTAAAGTTTCTTTGATTGTTAATTATTGTTTACATTTATTTTGTTTAGTATTTGTTTTATGATATATAATTATTTAATAAGTTTAGTTAACTGTAAACATTACTATTATATTTGATTATAGACACGTGATTATATGTAAACAAATTTTTGGTCAGTTAAAAAGAATTATGTTTTTTTTTTGTAAAGGAAATAGTAAATAGAGATGTTAACCCCGTGATAAGGAAAGCACAAAGATTCTAATGAATGACTACTCAAAAGATAACAAAACAAAAAACTGTTTGAAAACGTCATGAATGTGTACATCCACTTAGCATTTTAGCTACTCAAAAAGACATGGACGGTATTAAAACAACAAAAGGAATTAACATTTATCAAGGGGAGTGTTTTCCCATGGCACATATTTTTCCTTTTTTTTTTTTTTGTGTGTGGACTTTAATTTCCAAGATGGACGTTGCCAGAGGAGAATGTACCAAAATTGGTGGCTTACTCGCCGTTAGAAACACCAGAAAAAAGAGGGGGAGAAGCGAGAAAAAAAATTAAAAAGTAAAATCACGAATTTTCCACACACACGTAAAAAAAATAATCTACAATTAATTTACTATTTAAGTTAATTGTTGCCTCTTCTTGCCGGTGTGTATTTTACATTCACACTTTTATATTATATAAGGGGTTATTTATAAGTTAACAATATATATTGCACAAAACCATATACTATCAAAAAATAAAAAGAGACACTACAGCTACTAAGTGTATATTCTCTTTTAAATGATCAACGAAAATAACACAGGAAACTACGACAGCACTCCCCCATCTGAATTAGAAGCAAACAACAAAATGCTAACTGATTCCATCAAACAAAAAAGCTTCATAGATACCGTTTTGTATCAATTCAACAGATTGAAATATGTTGTTTTGTGTGCAATTCTAATAATCTATGGCGTAGCTTTGTTATTAAACATTATTATCCACTCTTCTCATAAACACAAAACTCCAGTTCCTCAAAAGATCTTGGACTTCAACAAGACCACCAATCCAGCCAATGGCTTGAAAAAAGTCAACTTCGAATCAGTCAGAGCTGGTGATTTAACCCCTACTTACAAGCCTTTACAATGGTTGAAAGAAGGCAATAATGATTCGGAAGATAAGGGGTTATACTCCACCTTAATCGATGACAAGCACATGATCAAGTCTGTTTTGGATGAAAAGTATGAAAGAATTTTATTCGAAGGTAAGACCTTCAAGATTCCAGGCAGAGATTCTTATCCTAATGAATACAGAGTTGATGAATTCATTTCATCCCCTGACTTGACACATGCATTGATCAGAACAGAATCTACTAGATTATGGAGACACTCCTATATTGCTGATTACTACATCTTGAATGTTCAATCCGGAGAAATCAGCAAGATTCTTTCTGGTGTTACCTTGGTATCCTTTTCCCCTGACTCAAGCAAGATTGCTTATGTTTTAGATAATGATTTGTACATCTACAACATCTCAACTACAAAACATACCAGAGTTACTAAAACTGGTTCCAAAAACATCTTCAATGGTAAAGCTGATTGGGTTTATGAAGAAGAAATCTTAGAATCCGCGTCTGCTTTATGGTGGTCTCCAGACTCTAGTTACATTACATTCTTGGAAACTGACGAAACTGAAGTTCCTGAATACTCCATCAACTACTACATGCAAAAAGACGGCGAAGAATACCCTGCTTACCCAGATTTGAGAACCATCAAGTACCCTAAGGTTTCTTATCCAAATCCAATTGTTAATATCAAAGTATACTCTGTTCAATCTGGTAAAACCATTACTTATGAATTAGATGATACTTCTAGATTAGTTAATGAGATTGTTTACTTGGGTGATACCAAGTTCATTGCCAAGGTTACTGACAGAGTTGCCTCATACATGAATGTTTATGTAATGGATGTTTTCGGCAATGATATGAAGAAGCAAAGAAAACAATTTGATGCTGATGAATGGATTGAATTGACTCACTATACCACCCACGTTAAGCCATCTCCAAAAAACAATATTTCCACTCACGGTTACATAGATGTTATTCCAGTTGATGGGTTCAACCACTTGGTTTACTACCCAGATATGGAATCTGAATATTTTGTCCAATTAACTTCTGGTGAATGGGAAGTTGTTAATGGTGTCACCTCATTTGATCAAAACAAGAGAATTGTTTGGTTCATCAGTACTCAAAAGTCATCCATCGAAAGACACTTATACTATGTTTCCTTAGATGCACCATTAAAGATTCACACTGTTACTGATACTACCAATGATGGTTATTACACTGCTAGCTTCAGTTCAGGCTCCAGATTTGCTTTATTAACATACATGGGTCCTGACGTTCCATACCAAAAAGTCATTGATTTCAAAAATGCTGATAACCTTAAGACCTTGTATGTTTTAGAAGACAACAAAAAAGTCCGTGACAACTTGCCTCTATACGACATCCCAGAAAAGAACTTCAAGCAGTTGATCATTGGTAACGATCCACAAGGCGGATTAATTACTTTGAACGCCTATGAAATTCTACCAAATAACTTTAATCCAAAGTTGAAAAACCACTATCCTGTTTTCTTCTTCGGTTACAACGGTCCAAACTCTCAACAAGTTAACAAGGTCTTTTCCGTTGGTTTGAACCAAGTCATTGCTTCCCAATTGGATGCCATCTTTGTTTGTGTTGATACCAGAGGTACTGGATTTTTGGGTAAGAAACACAGATCAGTTGTTAAAGGAAACTTGGGTGTACATGAATCTGATGACTTCATCAAGGTTGCCAAGATGTACTCTGAAAAGGAATATGTTGATTCAGAAAAAACATTGATGTACGGTTGGTCTTATGGTGGTTACATGTCTTTGTACACTGCTCAAAAAGATGCTGGTCAAACTATCAAGTACCACATTGCAGTTGCTCCAGTTACTGATTGGGCATTGTACGATTCTGTTTACACTGAAAGATACATGGGTGAAAAAGTACTGAACCCAACTAACTACTACACTTCTTCGATAGTAGATGTTTCCAAGATTTTCAGTGCCCAAAGAGTATTGTTAATGCATGGTCTAGGTGATGACAATGTTCACTTCCAAAACGCTGCTCAGTTCATTGATAAAGCCATTAAAATCAAAGCCAAGAACTTTGATACCAAGGTCTTCCCAGATTCCGATCATTCCATCAGCTTCCACGGTGCCAACACCATCGTTATGGATGAAATCATTTCCTGGGCTGGTCAAGCCTTCAATGGTGACTTCAAAGACAGATGGACTTACTAATTGTTATATAATGATGTTTTAATGACCACAGATTATTATGAATTTAAGAAAAGTTTATTTAGCGAGGGATTTGCTCCTAATAATGCAGTTTGACAAAGGAGGTGTATATTCCGAAAAAAAAAGGGATATGCTCATTATCTTTTCTTTTTTTTTACTTAGAAAACAACGTTGAATAAATCCCACGGAATTATTATTATTTTTTTTTAAAAAAAGAAAAAGTTGACAAAAAAATTGTCTAGGCATGGAATAATTTTCTCAATGAAGTCATTCAGTTCAGACTATATTCTAAAAAATTGTATAAAATCTTTTGAAATGTATTCATAAAACCACCAATAAAAACGGTTACACACTACATCATGTCATTAGCAGAAAACGAAACAAACTCAGTTTCTAGCAAAGCTACTGAAGAACCAGTCATTCAACCAGAATTCAACACCAAAAAAGAGTTACTTCAATGTTCCATCATTGCATTATGTGGATGCACTTACGGACAAGATATGGGGATTGCTGCAACCTTCCAGTTCCCTTCATTCTTACATAACTTCAATGCTCACAATACTTGGGTCAATGGTATCATTGTTTCCATTTTCAACATTGGGTGTACTTTAGGTGGTGTTTACATATCAAAGCTTAGTGATATGTATGGAAGAAGATTCACAATTGCTGTTTCATGTATCATATTCTTGATAGGTGGTATGGTTCAGTTGATTCCTGGTTCCAGTTGTGGACAAATGATTGCTGGAAGATTCATCTCTGGTCTATCAGTTGGTACTACCGCTGTCGTAGCTCCTGGTTTCATTACAGAAACCGTTTCTGATCCAAACATGAGAGGTATTGCAGTTGTATTTTACCAATTGTGTATCGTGTTTGGTATTATTTATGGTAACATTGTTACCCTTATTACCAGTAGAAAATACGAATTAATGTCTAACTTCAACAACAACCAGTGGAGAATACCCATTGGATTTGGTATGATATGGGGTCTGATTATTCTTATTGGTATGATCTTTGTTCCTGAATCAAAGACTTTCTACAAGCAAAAAGAACAAAGAATTAAAAATAAAACTCTTTCAGAAGAACAACAGTTGAATAGAGAATCAAGTAGTTGGAAAGAGTCATTTATCGGAAAACCAAGACTAGGATTTAGACTTCTTTTAGGTTGCTTTTTGATGTTCTCTCAACAAGCTTCTGGTATCAACTACTTCTTTTATTACGGGTCTGTTCTCTTCTCCTCTGTTGGTTTAAAGGATGCTTATGAAACTGCTATTATATTCTCTTTAGTTGATCTTGTAGGTTCTGCCTCCAGTGCCTACTTTATTTCTAGAATTGGAAGAAAGACTATATTAATGGCTGGATTTATTGGTGGATTCATTTCTATGATGATCTATGCCTCTTTAGGGTCATTCCTTTTAGTCGATGACAATGGTTTGATGTCTAAGTCAGTTGGTGGATGTATGATTGCATTTACCTGTATATTTATTTATTGCTTTGCTGCTTCATTTGGTCCAATCTCCTTTGTATTGGTTTCTGAATTGTATCCAGTTAGAACCAAATCACTTTCAATGGGTATTGCAACAAGTTGTAACTGGATGACTAATTTCTTCGTCACATTGTTGACTCCAACAATCACATCTAAGATTAGTTACAAGTATGGTTATGTTTTTGCTGCTTGTTTAGGTGGAGCTATAATCTTCACTGCTTTCTTAGTTCCAGAAACAAAAGATTTGTCTAGTGAACAAATTGATGAGTTGTTTATGTCTGAGAAACAAAAAGAAGAAAATGCTTTATTAACTGATGCTGTTGCTGAAAGTATAAACTTTGAAAGCAGCAATGATGACTCCATGAAAAAGGATATTTCTCGTTACAACACTATTGACAACACAGAAACTCCAAATATTGCTTAAAAAGTATTTATATAATTCCTTAAATTAATGATGTATGTTTTAAATTTGATCAAGCATTTCCTGATATCTTGTTTTTCTTATTGGATCTGTTTCCTTCAAACTCTCCAAATATTCTATTTTTTCATCTCTTGGCAACTCTTTATTATAATAATCAGCCAAAAAGATAATCATTAATGTACACCACTTATTCAATTTATTACTAAAGTCGAGTTCATCCTCGTTAATATCTTTCATAGCTTCTAAAAATTTATCAACTATACTATCAAGCTCATCTTCTTTCAAAACTGATTTAATATTTTTGTCAGTGACAAACCATTTCATGTAGTTCCAAACTGACTGATCCTCTGCATCAGTGAATATAGCTTGGTATATGTATTCCCCTTCTTTTCTTATCAAGTCTAGTACATTCCCTTCTGGTATTTTGTTCTCATCCTTTTTATTTATGTAATGTATTATCAAAATTCTTCTTTGATGCCATGCTGAGTAGTTGGATATATCTGAATTGATCATCATAGTCAAGTATTCCCACTCTTTTAATGATAATTCATCTATTTCAGCTGATGTCAATCTCTCATATAGAATATCAAGTATTTCCCTTCGATAAGACCAACCATGAAAGTTTCTTTTATCCATGGATAGCAATTTAAAAGTCAAATTCAGTTCCTTTTGATAGTATTCATCCTTATTTATTTGGTCTAAGATCCATGATCTATGTTGCCACAGAGGATAGCTTTTAGGGTTACTGGTTAATAATTTCAAGGTAAAGTTTAGTTCCTTGCCCCAATCTTCTTCTGTGTATTCTCTTTTCTTTATCACATCTCTTCTTAGATTATAAGATGTTGTTAGATCAGGGTTCATTGAGAGTTGTGCAGCTAGAGTGTCCAGTAACTCTTGTTGTTTATCATTGGTGGTTTTAAGTGTTTCTATGGTTGATGATAGTTTTTTGAATTGTTCAACTTTGATTGCTTCTTTCTTAGCCTGTTCAAGTTTCAGCTCTTGAGTTAAGTTGACTCTTTTAACACCATGCATTTTATGTAATCTGTTAGTTATGTTTTTGGGGTTCAGCCTTTGACAATAGTATTTTCAAAGTATTTACTTCTGATAGATAAATATTTTCAGATTTGATGTTATCCATCTTCGCGTGGCAAAAAAAAAAAAAAATTTCAACACTTTTAATCAATTAAAAAAACAAAATTATTACATACTGTTCCAAAACATTCCTATCTTCTGTTGTAGACCTTGCTGTGGTGAGGTCTCTAATGGCGGAGACATAACTCTCTGTTGCTTTGGTGTGTTGATTGTCTTTTTAAACCCAACAACTTTCACAGCATCAACCAAAAACGCCTTCCATTCCTTTTGAGCATCTCCCAGTTTCACTGTTTCAGAGTAAAGTCTATTGTTGTAGTCAATAAAGAAGTTCTGCAATTTCTTTGACATTGAAAATACAAACCAGTTATCTGAAGTTGAACTGTAGTTCTTGCCACCAGCCTGCTTTCCCCACATACCCACAATCTTTGCATAATCGTTCATACCTTTCAAGTCAAGTAAGTATATCCACATTATACTATTGTCACAGCCTAAAGTCAATTCCTCAAACTTAGTAGTATATTCAGAATCCAAGTCATCCACACTCAATATCTCTAAAAAGTTTAAGATCTTAGCAGTCAATTCTCTTCTGGTTGTTTCTGAACAACGCTTCATACCGTTATGTGTTGCTGAAATATTTGTGATGTTATCCAAAGGATAGTTACTTAAGAAATCTACAACTTCTTTCATATCAGCTTCCCACAACTTTAATACTTCTGTTCTTTTTTCAAATGAAACATTCATATTCTTTAAAATCAAAACCATTGATTCTAAAAATGTTCTTATAATATAGTTCACTACTTTATCATACAGATTATAGATATAAACTTCTTTGTAAAACAAGTTAGTAATTTTTATTAAAGAGCACGATTTTTCATTACCAAGAATCTTAGTTAAAGAAGAAACATATCTGTTTGTAATTACAGCGCTTGCAGTTTCACCCCACTTGACATGTTGGAATTCTTTAAATACGAATTCCAGTTCCTTTGTAATGATTTCATCCATTAAAATAGATGATATGTTCCTTGTGATGATTTTCTTTAAACTTTGTTTATTAGTGTTGAAATAACCGTCTATCTTGTTTTTATATTTTTCTTCACTGCAGTAATCTTGTAGTTTAATGCACATGTCATCAACAGTTGCTACAATGTAGTCACATGTATTAATGACCAGAACTGTGTAATCTATAATGTCTTGCAACTTGGTACTAGCCAATGCTGCTTTGTAGTCTTTAATAACCAAAGGCTCTATGATCTGAGTTTGATATTTTGTAATTCCTTGATGGTAAATCTTTGCTAACTTTACCAACATTTTGTCATTTTGCTTAATAGATTCAGCATCAAGAGTCTTTGTTATATTTTCATGTAAAGATATCATGTTGGCAAATTCATTCAGAATAGACTTGTATGTTCTGAATAACTCCATGGAAGAAGGAATGATCATATCTTTAGAGCCATCATTTGCCATTTTTGGATTTGCCAAGTACTGTGTCAAGTTCTTGTTAATAACGTCTTCTTGCTTGTTAATCCAAATAGAAATATAAGGTTTAAATTGAGAACTTAATTCATCAGTGACAATTTTGTTTTTGAATTTAAGCTTAATATACTTTTCAAACTCTAAGCATTTTTCTAATGATTCCATGAACAAATCACTTTCATTTACAGTACCTTCTGAGGGTTTAGAGGTTACAAACTCTCTTTGTAAAATTACTGACAAATCTTCTGCTGTAATGCTGCAGAATCTCTTTGTTATGCTCATAGAAAGTTCTGATGTTGCTGGGAACCATGCATTTTCACCATCTTCATATTTTGTAATGAAATCACTCAACAACTTCTTGAAAAATATAAAACGTCTGTCCAAGTTCTCTAAACTAGTAACCTCAACTTCATCATTGACATTGAAGATTTGTTTAAATTCAAACAAAACATTGCTATCAATAATCCAAAATTCTATATTCTTCAAAATTGTCTTGTCTTTGAACATTTGTATAATTTGTAAAAGAGATTGGAACTGGGATCTATCTATCTCCACTGAATCTTCTTCTTGGAACAGTTCTTTGATGTATTTCTTGACTCTCAATTCCAATGTATCGTAAATCTCGTTGTATTTGGTTATTTGTCTATGATGAGTAATATCTGCATACTTGTTTACTAATAAGTCTAAACATCTTGTGTACTCGCCAAAATGGGGCTTAATTAAAATATAATCTTCCTTTTTCAACATGCTGCTTATTTTCAAGTATTCTTCATCAACATATCCTAAAACATCATAATATTCAATACTATCCTTTAAATTTTGTTTGGTCTTTTGTAGATCCCTTATATGGTTTACAATGCTAAAGTTTGATTTGTGAAATTCATCAAGCTTATCAGAAATACTTGAAAATTTCTCTTTTAATTCATTTTTGTCATCATGGCTATTGTTTTCAGAATGTGTTGATCTTGAACTTTCAAACCCAACTAATTGGTTGTTTACATAACCTTTGTATAATTTTGTTGTATTAATCAGTTCTTTAAAAGAAAAATCTGGCATATTTTCTTGACCATTTAAGATCTGAACAATATCAGAGATAGGATCATAATACAATGACTCCAAATTTGTAGAATCCATTACTGATGTGTGTGTGGTGTTTATGTTAGTTATTACTAAACAAAAAAAAAAAACAAAAAAACAACAAAAATATAAGAAGATTGTTAATTTTACCGACAAACGATCACGTGTTAAAAGAGCAAAAAAATAAAAAAATTTAAGCTGCTCTGGGGGAGGTTCGAACTCTCGACCTTTAGATAACTCGATTTATTACTAAATATGAGACTAACGCTCTTCCGACTGAGCTACCAAAGCTTTTCAAATTTTTATGCAGAAAAAAATTCTTCATAAATTTTTAAATGTAGAAAAAAAGACTAGAAGTTTTTGAAAACACTGTATATATTTGCCTTTGATACCCTCAAATGGTGTTTAGAAAGTTGAACTATATTTAGTTGTTGTATATAATAATGAAATCATAAGGCAGTTGCTGTAATGTTATCTTTTTGTTGTTTATTATACATAGTTAGTATTCTTCTTAGTAATATTTTTGAATAGAATTTAAATATGTTTAAACGCACTTTAGATGCTGTAAAATATCATTGTGTTTAAATTTTATGATAGGATACTATTATAGTTTGCGTTTTTATGCCCATATATAACATGTTAGTTGTATTAATGGTGTATTTATATATTCTATAATATGTATGTTTTGATCAAATGCAAAACACGTGATCACGCACTAAAATTTTAGAGTAAATTTTTTTTTTCTTCAAACTATTTTCTTTTTTTTTCAGGTGGTAAAAAAAAAAAAATATCGAAGAGTTTCTTCATGGTGAATTTCAACTAGTGTATTTTTAATACATATTATAGAAACAAAAAACCAAAAACAACACTCATAATCATCACATTTTACTAAACCTAAAAGATGTCTATGAAACTTCCTGGTAATCCGAATGCTGGTATCTTTAAACAAGGATACAACTCATACTCCAACTCTTTAGATGGACAAATCTTCAGATCAATTGAAGCCATCAGAGAATTACACAAGTTATGTGTTACATCTTACGGTCCATACGGAAGAAACAAAATTATTGTTAACAACTTGGGTAAAATCATTATTACCAATGATGCTGCCACCATGTTAAGAGAACTAGACGTTATCCACCCAGCTGTCAGAATATTAATTATGGCCACCCAGCAACAACAACAAGAAATGGGTGATTGCTCCAACTTGGTTATGATTTTAGCTGGTGAATTACTAAACTGTTGTGAAAAACTTTTAACTTTGGGTTTACAACCAATTGAAATCATTGAAGGTTTCAACCTAGCCAAAAAGGAATGTTTGAAGGAATTAGATGCTATCTCAAAGGAAATCGAAGAGATGCAACAAGAAAAGTTTATTCCTTCTAAATTTGACCCAGAAATGATACAAAAAATTGTCAAGCCTATTCTAGCCTCTAAAAAATACGGATTTGAACAAGAACTAAGTGAATTGATCAGTGAAGCTGTTGTTCATATACTACCTACTCCTTCCGACAAAGATCTATTAACTCAAGATATCCAAGTTCCATTCAATGTTGATAGCATAAGAATTGTCAAAATCATGGGTGGTTCTTTGCTAGACAGTGAAGTTGTCAAGGGTATGTTGTTCCCAATCGAACCAGTTTCTCACTTAAAAGCCGCTGAAATGGCCAAGGTTGTTGTATTCAACTGCCCTGTTGATATTGCTACTACTGAAACCAAGGGAACCGTTTTATTGCACAACGCCAAGGAAATGTTGGATTTCAGCAAAGGTGAAGAAGACCAATTAGACGAAATGATAAAAGAAATTGCTGATGCCGGTGTTAAGGTTGTTATATGTGGTGCTACTGTCAGTGACTTAGCCTTGCATTACTTAAACAGATACAACTTAGTTGTTATGAAGGTAAGTTCCAAATTTGAATTAAGAAGATTATGTAAAGTTTGTGGTGCTACTCCATTGGCCAGATTAGGTAAGCCAACTGCCGAAGAAGTAGGTTTCATTGAAACTGTCAAGGTCTCTGAAATCGGTTCTAATATTGTCACAGTATTCAAACAAGAATCAGACGAAAGAACCCAATGTGCTACTATTGTTTTGAGAGGTGCCACTAAGAATAACTTGGATGATGTTGAAAGATGTTTGAATGATGGTATTTCCGGTGTCAAGGGTCTAATGAAATCTGAAGGTACAAAGGTATTACCAGGTGCTGGTTCTACTGAAATCGAACTTGTTTCAAGACTAACCAAATATGGTGAAAAGACTTCTGGTTTATTACAATTATCTATTAAACAATTTGCCAAGGCCTTTGAAGTTATTCCAAGAACTTTAGCTGAAACTGCTGGTTTGAACTGTAATGAAGTTCTACCTAACTTGTATGCTGTGCACAATAATAACCAAACCGATGGTCTGTTCTATGGTATAGATGTTGATGGTAATAGTGAAGATGGTGTCAAGAACATAAATGATGAAGGTATATTTGACTTGCTAGCTGCCAAGAAATTTGCTATAAATGTTGCTACTGAAGCTGCCAAGACCGTTCTTTCTGTTGATCAAATTATTATGGCCAAGAGAGCTGGTGGTCCAGCTGTTCCAAAGGGACCTCAAGCTGGTAATTGGGACCAAGATGATTAAGTTCATATTGATATATATTACAAAAACTTTTGATTTTTTAATTAAAATATTTAAAAAAATTAAAACAAAACGTTTTCCTATATAATAAACTAACCTTGTAATAACTTGGCAGTTAAAGATTCTAGATCTTCCAAAGTTTCTGGGTTTTCTAATTGTATGACATTATCATCAGATTCAGATTCATCATCGGAATCCTTACCACTTCTAGAATACTTGACCTTCTTTCTTGGAGCTTTTTCGCTTTCATCTTCAGAAACCATATCATCTTCAAGATCACCTGTTCCAATGACGTATCTAATTTCTTCTTCACTTTCATCATCTCCAGATACATCATAGCTTTGTTGTTGCATTCTTTCCTTTTCTTGTCTCTTTCTCTTCTTTTCCAATTTCTTAGCCTTGGCAACATCTTTATCATCAATATCAGCAATCTTCATCAATTCATTTTCTTTGGCAATGAACTTGTCCAATTGAGTTTCCAAATCACCATCCTTGGCAAATTCAGCTTCACCTAGAACTTCATAAGCTGGTTTAGCGTTACCTTCATCATCAAAGACAAACTTCTTTGATGAACCTTGGCTTAACAAAATTTGCTTTTTGGACAAGGCCTTCTTTTGAGCTCTCTTGGAGGTTTTAATCAACAATTCAGGTAAGTCTTCTTCAACCAAAACATGATCTTTACGCTTAACAGTCATAAAATCATCATCACTTTCGTTGTCCTTTTCTTCTGTCTTTCCAGATTTAGGTTGTGTTAGGTTCATGTAATGTTCACTTAAAACAGTTTGATTCTTTCTTTCAAACATTTTATCAATCTTGGTTTTGACTTGCTTATCCTTCTTGCTTAAAATATCACCGTTTTCATCAGCATTCTTTAGTAACAATAATTGTCTGGACATATTCTTTAATTCCTTGGCTTTTTCAAATGATTTCATACCCTTGAATTTGATCTTTGGAGCACCTGGCAAACCTAGAGATTGGGCAAACTCTTCACTAGGCAGTTCATCAAACTTAAAGACTTCTTTATCTTTTTGAACATAAACAGACTTGACATATGAAATAAAGGCCTTTTGAGCCAAGTACTTCAATTCTGGATCTTGGAATAACAGAGATTGAAGGTTATTAGTGATGGATCTCATTTTAGATTCCTTGATGTTCAATCTCTTTGGTTCTATATTTCTAGCATTTAATCTCTTCAACATGGCTTCTTCTTCACTTGGAGTTAAGATCAAAAGATTCTTACCATTCTTACCGTTTCTGGCAGATCTACCAGCTCTATGGATATAAGTATCAACATCTTCAGGACAATCAACTTGGACAACCCAATCAACAGCTGGGAAATCAATACCTCTAGCAACAACATCAGTGGCAAATAATACTACATGTTGGGCTTTACTGAATTTATCCAAGACATCAGTTCTATAAGTTTGCTTTTGTCTACCATGTAAATGCAACAATGAAATACCTGGTTGTAATTTTCTTAAAGTTTCATAAACAAAATGAACTTGTTTAGATGAAGACAAGAAAACAATCATCTTTGTTTTCAAATGAGTCTTCATAAAGGAGTATAACATATCCAGCTTCTTTGGTAATGGAACTGTACAGTATGATTGTTGTAATGTAGCTGGGGTAGTGGTTTTATTATCTTTATCTTTGATTGAAGTAACAATGTTTCTCAAGGTTGGATCTTCAACAGTTTTATAATCAGTTAAGGACAATCTAGCCAATGAGTCCAATGATTGGGATTGAGTGGCTGAGAACAACAAAGTTTGTCTTTCATTTGGTAAATTGGAAATGATTGCATCCAAGGTCTTTTTGAAACCCATATCCAAACATCTATCAGCTTCATCTAAAACCAACATTTGTAAGTTGGAGACATCAAATCCAGTGGATTGATCCATGTGTTGTAGAAGTCTACCTGGAGTACAAACTAAAATGTTCATTTTATAAATTCTTTCCATTTCAAACTTCAAGTCTTTACCACCAATGATTAAACCAGCAGCCAAATTGAATTGCTTACCAATCTTTAATAAAACTTCGTATGTTTGAACGGCTAATTCTCTGGTTGGAGATATAACTAAAGCACCAAGCCCATCAAATTCAGACCATTGCTGCTTGTATAACTTTTCCAAGATTGGAATTAAAAAGGCCAGTGTCTTACCTGAACCGGTTTGTGCTGATGCCAACATATCCCAATTTTGTAGAGATACTGGTATGGAATGTTGTTGAATGGCTGTCATTTTGGTGAAACCATTGTCAGATAGACCTTTTAGAATTTTTGGAGAAAGAGGCAAATCACTGAACTTCTTGGCTTGTAAAGTCATTGAAGAGTGAGGTTTGATATCCCATTCTTGAACCTTTTCATTCAATTCTTCAATTTTCTTTTGTTCAAATTCTTTGTTATCTTGTCTTTCTTGATTAGACTTTCTCAACTTTTTAGCCATTTTATTGTAATAGTTTATTGGTTTATGAGTTTTTGGGGTTTATATTACATTCAAAGATATATAGTATTTTAAACATTTTAAAATATAAATCTAATATATTTTTTTTTCCAGACTTTTTGATGCGTTCTTAAAATGGCAAAAGGAATAAAACCAAAAGAAAAAGAAAAAAAAAGAAATTTTAGTGCAAAACACGTGCAAATTAAAAAAAAAAAAAAACTTCAAAAAAGTAAATTGAATATTTTACATTTTTATATATGATCCATGCATATCTGTTTATAATTCATCAAAGTAGTCATCGTCGTCTTCTTCATCATCAAAGTCACCATCGAAATCACCGTCACCAGCAGCATCACCAGATTGTTGGTATAACTTGGAGGTGATTGGGAAAGCAACCTTGGATAATTCATCGAACTTTTGTTCGAATTCTTCAGATGAGGCATCTTCAGAGTTGTCTTCTAACCATTCTAAGACGTCGGAAACGGCGTCTTGTAAAGTTTCAGCATCTTCAGCTTCTAACTTATCAGCTAATTCGTTATCAATTTGGTTCTTTAAGTTATGGGCGTAGTTTTCTAATTTGTTTCTGCTTTCGATCTTGGATCTGATTTCTTCATCTTCCTTGGCGTACTTTTCAGCTTCTTCAACCATTCTGTCAATGTCTTCTTGGGATAATCTACCCTTTTCATTCTTGATGGTGATAGATTCAGACTTACCTGTACCCTTATCAGTGGCGGAAACGGTTAAAATACCATTGGCATCTAAGACAAAGGTAACTTCAATTTGTGGAACACCTCTTGGGGCAGATGGAATACCAGTTAAGTCAAAGGTTCCTAACAAGTTGTTGTGCTTGACTAGAGATCTTTCACCTTCAAAGACCTTGATGGAGACAGTTGGTTGGTTGTCAACAGCAGTGGAGAAAATTTGAGACTTCTTGGTTGGGATAGCAGAGTTTCTCTTGATCAAAGTAGTCATAACACCACCACTGGTTTCAATACCCAAGGTTAATGGGTTGACATCCAATAAGACAATGTCTTCAACACCCTTTTCACCGGTTAAGATACCACCTTGAACAGCAGCACCAAAGGCAACGGCTTCATCTGGGTTGATACCCTTGGAAACCTTCTTACCGTTGAAGTAACTTTCTAATAATTGTTGAACTTTAGGAATTCTGGTAGAACCACCGACTAAGACGATGTCATCAATGTCAGCCTTTTCTAAACCAGCATCCTTTAAGACTTGTTCAACAGGCTTTAAGGTCTTCTTGAATAAGTCAATGTTAATTTCTTCGAACTTAGCTCTGGTTAAGGTTTCAGAGAAGTCAATACCATCAACCAAGGAATCAATTTCAATCTTGGTGGACATTTGAGAAGATAAGGTTCTCTTGGCCTTTTCGGTTTCTCTCTTTAACTTGGCAATGGCTCTGTCATTCTTGGATAAGTCAATGTCGTGTTTCTTCTTGAAAATCTTCATTAAGTGTCTAACGATCTTGAAATCGAAATCTTCACCACCTAAGTGAGTATCACCAGCAGTAGCTTGGACTTCAAAGACACCGTTTTCAATGGTCAACAAAGAAACATCAAATGTACCACCACCTAAATCGTAAACGATAATTTGGTGTTCATCTTCGGTCTTGTCCAATCCGTAAGCAATAGCAGCGGCAGTTGGTTCATTGACAATTCTCAAAACGTTCAAACCAGCAATAGTACCGGCATCCTTGGTGGCTTGTCTTTGAGCATCATTGAAGTAAGCTGGGACAGTAACAACAGCATTGGTAATCTTTTCACCTAAGTAGTCTTCAGCAATTTGCTTCATCTTGGTTAAAATCATACCGGAAATTTCTTCTGGAGTAAAAGTCTTCTTTTCTTCTGAGTTGTGTAAGTCAACTTCAACAGCTGGCTTACCATCCTTTTCAACGATCTTGTAAGGTAAGTGTTTCATGTCTCTTTGAACGGTCTTGTCGTTGTATTTCAAACCAATCAATCTCTTGATATCAAAGATGGTATTTTCAGGGTTAGCAGCAGCTTGGTTCTTAGCGGAATCACCGATTAATCTTTCATCAGCGGTGAAGGCAACGTAAGAAGGAGTGATTCTGTTACCTTGTTCATTGGCTAGAATTTCGGTTTTACCGTTTTTCATAACAGCAACACAAGAGTAAGTGGTACCTAAATCAATACCAATAACAGTACCGTATTGGGTGGATTCTTGGGCAGATACAATGGAGGTGGATCTGTTGAACTTTTGCAAATATGTTGGGATTGCTAAAAGTAGCAAAACATAAAGAAAGCCTGAGACTAACTTGTTGTTTCTGTTTAGTAACATCATATTTAATAAAAGATATGTGTATTAAGAGCTTGGTGTATATTAAAATATTTTATTATGTTAATAAAAAATTAGATAACAAACTTACAACATGAAAAAGAAATAAGTTAATATATATGTGTGTGTGTTTTAATATGATTGTGGAAAATATTTCTAATTAAAGTGAAAAAAAATATTAGTGTGCTGGCAACACACACACACGTTTGATGTAAAACGGACACGTCAACAAACACACACACAGAAATTTAGTGCCGTTTAAAGTGGAAAATTCTGGAAAAAAAAAAAGATGAAAATTTAAACGCCAGAATTTTTTTTTATCAGGAAATAATAATATTTTGAAATGATCTTCGGAGTTTAGACACGGATATAATACTTCCTCTTTTGGACACACGTTTTTATTTTCTCCCCAATTACCCAAAAGACAAAAAAAAGAAAAAAATGAATTAAACCACTCAAGTTATATCCATCACTTAAACCAAGCTAATAACTTATATAAATACCAAACACAATGGCCAATATTAACCAACCTAACTCCCAAATTAAACTAACCAATGTCTCCATTGTAAAACTCAAAGTCACACCAGTTAAGGGTAAAAAACAACAATTTGAAATTGCCTGTTACAAGAATAAAATTCAAGATTATAAAAACGGTATAGAAAACGATTTAGATGAAATCTTACAAATCAATGAAATTTTTCATAACGTCAACAAGGGTGTTGCTGCATCAAATGTTGTTTTGAAAGAATGTTTTCCCCAATTTGCACAAGGAAACAACAATGTCAATAAGGAAAAGATTATTAGAGAAATTTTAAACAAGGGTGAAATCAACTTAAGTAACCTTGAAAGAGAACACAAATTGAAGAACATGAACAATGAAATTCTGCAGATTGTATCAAACAAGACAATCAACCCAAAGAATAAAAAGAGATATCCACCAAGTATAATCTACAAAGCATTGACTCTGCTGAACTTCAAGGTAAATCTATCTCAACCAGCCAAGATTCAAAGTTTGAATGCCATCAAGGTGCTTATTGAAAAGCAGATCATTCCTATAAAGAGATGTAAGATGTTGATCAAGGCTATCATCACTAACAAGGAGATAGTTGATCTAGATAGACTGTCTCTGCTGTACATCAACAAGAAGGTGGAGCAAAACGATAACGGACAAATAGAAGTTACTGGTCTTATTGATCCAACTGCTTATAGAGAAGTGCTGAAGCTAGTCAACAACGAAGAAGAGCAAAATCTTGTTCAAGTACTGGACATGTCTGTTGTAGAGGCTTAAAACTGAAAGTATATAATTAATCAATAACGCATATTTTTAAAGTTGAATAGAATCTCCATTAATCTATCTTTTTTTCCCATATCGTCAAGAGAGGAGAACACCCTTGACGGGACGTGGACTAGTATTCTAGTTAGTGAAGGATCCGTTCTTCTTAATTCCTCAAAAAGACATCTACAAAGCAATTCAATGAGATATCTATCATCTTCCAAGGGGTTTACATTAAGCAGTGGTTCAATTTCAAAACCTACTGTTTCTTCCTCCTCGTCTTCTTCAAAGTCGTTGTTGATATCAAAGTATGTTTTGGCTGAATCAAATTGCAAGGAAAGCTTTACCTTGTATATACAATCAGCAATTCCATTTTGTTTCAGAATAATGGCGTTGTTTTTGATGTATGTAAGATGAAGGTTGCTGAAAGTATGTTCAATGAAGGATAGACCTGTGGACATTATGAGTGTTTGGGTGTTTATGGGAATTGATATATTGTTAGGTAATAGTACCGCTACCAGACTACTAATATGTTTTGTGATTTCATTAGTTTTTTTTCTCAAAAAAAAAAATGAAGAATCAATTTGTGCAGCTACACGAAAAAAAAAAAAATAATCATATTTTTGAAATGTCCTATTTTTAAATATATATTTTTTTTTGAAAATAACAGTCAGATGAGTTTTAAAAATAATAAACAATCTTCATAACCCAACAATACTAATAAATCAAGAATACATAATATATCTTTTTGCTCTTATAAAATGACAGCTCTTCATATTCGAACTAATTTCTACAAAACGACGTCTCTGATATGCACCACAACATTACTTACTATTTTGTTTGTGTGCTGTATTTTTGAATACATCATAACCAATAAATTGAAATGGAGGAAACAACCTGCGCTAAGTAACAAAGAAAACGAAACAAAACTTTTGCAAAATGAAAAGATTCATTTTATAAGCTCTAAAAGCAAATACAACGACGAAAGACCAGACTCGTCAACCAGCACAAAGCCACAAATCCCATTAAACGGTCATCTGTCTCAGGGTAGCTCATCATCAATAAAATTATCTGACAATCAACAAGATGCCAATAACCAATCAACAGAAAACCCATACAACAGCATATACCCAGCAAAGGACACATTTGCTTCAAAACAAATCAGTGAACCTACATACAAGCTTGTTGCTGATTTGAAGTACTACTACCAGCAGTATGGCATGGATGTTGAGAAGTTCAGGGTCATTACAAAAGACGGATACGAATTGGATCTATGGCACATAACTGGTGATGAGCCAAGCACATCAGAAAAGAACCCTGTTTTGTTCATACACGGATTGCTCCAAAGTTCGGGTTCATTTGCATCATCCGGGTTGAATTCCTTGGCATACTATGTCAAGCAAAACCTTGGAAGAGATGTTTGGCTCGGTAATAATAGATGTGGATTAGTCCCAGGTCAGAGACATACAGAAGGAAAACAAAAAGACGATCTTTGGGATTGGGACTTGAACGAAATGAGCAAGTACGACTTACCGTGTTTGATCGACTATGTGTTGAAGGCAACAGGAAAGGAAAAAGTTGAATTGGTAGGTCATTCCCAGGGGACAATGCAATCTCTCCATTCCTTTATAAACTACAAAAAGATTGATACAAACTTTGACAACTGTCTCTTGGGGAAGGTGGAGAACTTCATTGCCCTTGCGCCAGCCATATACCCAGGTTCTTTGATATACGACAATGCTGTCTTGAAGATCCTAGCCCGTGTAATAAATAGCAAGCTTGTGATGGGGACTCAGGCCTTTGTGCCGTTGATGATGTACATCAGAAACTTGTCTGTAACATTAGGAAACAAGACCTTGTTCACAACCTTGTCATACTTGATGTTCAAGTTCCTCTTTGACTGGAACGATACTCTATGGGACAAGAACTTGAAGTCCCGTCACTTCCTCTTCTCCCCAGTGTTTATCTCAGTGAAGTTGATGAAGTTCTGGTTGAGTGAGCTTGAAGATGATGTTTCGTTCAAAAACGGAAAAGTCGCAAACCTGTACTTCCCAGATAATAAGGTGTGGTTCCCAATAGAAAACAAGAATTCCAATACCTTTGAAAGTGAAAAGCCATTCCATGTCCACGAACCTCAAGACTTGCAAGTGTATCCAAAGATGACCTTGTTTGTGCCAAAGCTAGACAAGTTGGTTGATGGGAACCGTTTGTGTAATCATTTCACCAAGTTTGAGGATAAGAGGTTGTATGAGATTTTCTACATTGATGACTACTCCCACTTGGATGTGCTATGGAGCATGGATGTAATTGAAGTGATTGGTAAGAGAATAGCCAAGGCACTAGCTTAAGTATGTAATTTTTTTTTGAAATAGGTCACGTTTTTTTTTGAAATTCCTAAACGTTTCTTTTTTTAAAATTTTCTTTCTTTTTTTTTTTGATATTTTTTTTTCCGCACATTTTATAGCCTATTTTGGAATGATATCAAGAAAATTGGGTATATTTTTCTTACAATGAGATTTACTTTGAGTACAAACCAAACAAAAAACCCTTGTATACAATGAAAATCAAGACTATCAACAGATCCAGTGACACTTATGTCCCTGTAAAGTCCACCCAAGAATCATACATCCCTAGAAACTTGAACAAGGAGCTGCATCCATTGGAAAGATCCAGAGAATACACCAAGGCCCTGCAAGCCACCAAGCTGGAGAGAGTCTTTGCCAAGCCATTCATCAAACAACTGGGAAGAGGTCATGTCGATGGTGTTTATCAAATTGCCAAGAACTTCAACATTTTGAACCAAATCGCCACTTCCGATGGTGACGGTATTGTGAAGTTCTGGAACTTGAACCAAAAATCCGGTGATGAGGAAGTCTTGAACTTCAAGGGTCATTACGGTATGGTCTCTGGTTTGTCTTTTACCCAAAAAACTGACAGCACCAATGGTATGTTGTTGTCCTGTGCCAATGACAAGACCATCAAGCTTTGGGATGTGGGTACCATGACCAATGAATTGACTCAAAAGAACCAAACCTCTGGAGGAAACTTCCAAAGCGGTGATAAATTGAGTAAGGTTGGTTTAGTCAAGACTTTCCATGACGACTATGCCTTCCAATCCATTGACACACACAAGGCCAACTTCAACCAGTTTGTTACAGGTGGACAATCCTTGAAGCTATGGGACATGACCAGATCAGCTCCAATCTCTGACTTGTCCTGGGGTAACAACACCGTTCAACATGTGAGATTCAACCATTCTGAAACCGATATTGTTTTGTCCTCAGGTACTGACAACTCTGTTGTCTTGTATGACTTGAGAACCAACAACCCAATCCAAAAGATGGTTCAACAAATGAGAACAAACTCTATGTGTTTCAACCCAATTGAACCAATGAATTTCGCTGTTGCATGTGAAGACCACAACCTATACTATTATGATATGAGAAACTTAACCAAGGCCTTGCAAGTCTTCAAGGACCACGTGGCGGCTGTTTTGGATTGTGATATCTCTCCATTAGGAACAGAACTTGTTTCTTCATCATACGATAAGACCATCAGAATATACGACTTAAACCACGGTCATTCCAAGGAAGTCTATCACACCAAAAGAATGCAACACGTCTTCCAATGTAAGTATACCATGGACAGCAAGTACTTGCTGAGTGGTTCTGATGATGGTAATGTTAGATTATGGAGAGCAAAGGCATGGGAAAGATCTGATGTCAAGAATACCAAGTACAAGAACAAGCTAGAGTACGACGAAAAGTTGAAGGAAAAGTTTAAGTACATGCCAGAAATCAGAAAAATTAAAAGACACAGACACTTGCCAGGAGTTGTTAAGAAGGCTCAAGAAATTAAGAACATTGAAGTTACAAGTATGAAGAGAAGAGAAGCTAATGAAAACAGATACAGAAAGGAGAAGAAGTATGTTAGTGAAAGAGAAAAGCATATTGTCAGAAAGGTATTTGATTAAAGAAAAGGCTGTTTGTTTTAATTATATGTAAGTAAATACGGATACATAAGTTTTATTGGGAACAAAACAAAAAAAAAAAAGTGCATTAATTATTATTATGTTTTAAAAGCTTATTAAATTACAGAAAAGAAAAAAAAACAAAATTTATTATTGTCGATATATCAAACTTTAAGAAACCTGCTTAAAGTTGGCTGTGTGTTTTTTTTTAAAAAATATTATTATTAATTTTTCTTATTTTTATAAACCGACATCAAGGACTTTACCAACATCAACAACACCGCTTAGGTCTTTTAACAACGGCAATATGTCCAATAGTTCATTATCGTGGATATCACTGAACCATGAGGAAATAGGAACAGCGTGTTGAGGGTGGAAGATGTAACTTGCTGGGGAGTTGTCCAGAATAATGATATCTTCAAGAGGTCTACCGATTTGAGAAAGATTCTTCACATAGTTACCTTCGTAGTTGTAGCAACTGTCTCTAAATAGTCTTTGGTGTAAGTGTCTTTCACCTGTGTTGTTGTATAGTTCTTTTGATCCGTTTTTGGAGACTGGGTTTGGAGGTAAAATCCCGTCTAGTGTATCCAATAATGGTTCACCATATCTGGAAACAGAAGCAGTGAATATAACAACTTCATACCATTTTGCAACTTGCTTTAAGAATTCATCGCAGCCAGGTCTTTTCAGAACATAAACACTGTGGACAACACCATCGATTTCAACTGGAATCACAAAGTCAGCAGCTTTGACGTACTTGAAAGAAGAATGAACCAATGTTTCATCCAAATCCAAGACAAGACACTTCTTGTGTCCAAATTTGTCAAAGTCCTTTGGAGGCAATAGCTTTTTGCTGACTTTGTCATGTTGTTGTTCTGGCTGCAGCAAACTCAAGTCAAAGCCGTTGTTGAAGGTTTGTTGTTGATGTTGTAAGTCAACTTGTTGTTCATGAAGTTGTTCCATGGTCATACCCAAGGAAGAAGGGTGCTCAACATCCAACACAAGCTTTGAATTTTTGTCTGTAGCCAATTGTATTTCCTTCCCATCTCCAAATGTGGATATCAAGACAGGTTCCTTGGCGATGGTTGTGGCTCTAGGAATATCGGCACCATAGTCAACATACTCTTGGATAAGCATGGCTTCTGGTAATTCGGAGTTGTCGATTTCAATTTGTGTTGGAGACAATTCCTTCATGACAACATCCTCTGAGGATGTGGAGATAGGAGAGACATGGGTAACAACGCCATTGTTGCTGATAAGAGGCTTTGGACCGTTTTGAGAGATGATATCATCGCCATCTTTCATAATGACATCTTGTTCTTCAGTGGTGGATTTGTCGTGAGAAGTGACTTTGACAACTGGAGCACTGTGTTGAGAAACAAGAGTGGTTCTGCTGCCTGAGTGAACTTTGGATAGTTTAGATGTAGATTGTGAGTGCTTTGTCTTGGTTAAATTTGTTGATGAATTTCTCTTGTGTGGATTGAGATTGGATAAGTTGTCTTGGGAGTTTCCGAAGATATTAGAAATAAGACCCATTTTGATGATTAAAAAAAAGGACAAGTGGTTATGAGTGTTTGTGCAGTGGTATTTTCTCAACATGTTTATGTTTTAAGAAAAAACACAGAAGTGTAGAAATCCAATGTAAAAAAAAAAAAATAAAAACAAGGCAGGATTTCAAGATTAAAAAAAAAAATATGGAAGATAATCCCCATTAGGACTTTGTTTTTTTTTTTTATTCGGAAACGTAAAAGGAAAATTTTTTTTAATAGAAAAAAACAAGAAAGCACAGCCCAAAAATAAAATATAAATTTGAAATATATGGAGACAAAATCTTTGGTGGGATATGCTTAGATTGTAATTGTTTTGTTCCTATCTGGGAAAAGTTATATCCGGTATTGTATATATCCGATAATGGATATATTATATCCTATAACAGCATAATTAATTAAAAATACTAATATATTTACAATAAAAAATCTTTCTTAACTATCAAAAAATTATTTTCAATTTTATTATTATTATATATATTTATCCGTGGTATCCTATATTCTTTTTTTTTATATAATACTTTCTTTGTCTCATGTTTAAACTAATAAACCAATAACAGCAGCACCAAAGGCTAGGTAAATGGAGTCCTTGTAAGCACCAGCACCATTAATAGCTTGGGTAGTACCATTGACAACAGTATAATGAGCACTTGATGTGTTCATTGAGTGGTTGGCATTCAACTTAGCAGCCATTGTTACTAGAGTATGGGTTGTGAAGGTTGATCCGTTAGATGTGTATGTTTGAGCAGATGTGGATACATTAGAGGCATCAGCAGCAGTAGAACTTTGGACTAAAGAGTTGCTGGTACCACTTGGCACCCACCAGATTTCTTGGGTGGTTACTGCACCATTGACCAATGTGTATGTGCTGGTGAACAAAGGTTGATCCCAGTTTCTGGAAGTGACAGAACTTTGAGCTGAAGCTTGGGCGGATGATTGACCAGATGAGTGGGCAGAAGCTGATGGACTTGCAGTTGTGGAAGGTAGCCACCAGACATAGGAAGTGATTGTAGCACCATTGGCATCAGTGGTAATAGCAGTAGATAATGGTGCATTAGCAAATAGGGCAGATGTGGCAGATGGAGCAGCAGAAGAAGCAGAAGATTGCTTGGCAGAAGTAGCAGCAGAAGAGGCGGTAGATTGCTTGGCAGTAGCAGAAGATTGCTTGACAGAGGAGGTAGCAGCAGAAGAGGCAGCAGATTGCTTGGCAGAAGTAGCAGCAGATTCCTTGGCAGTGGTTGAAGGTTCCCACCAGACATAAGAGGTTACAGTAGCACCGTTAGCATCAGTAACAACAGCAGTAGATAATGGAGCATTAGCAAATTGAGCAGTAGCAGTGGAAGCAGCAGCAGAAGCTTGCTTGATTTGAACGTTATCGTCGACCATGATCTTTTCATTGACTTGTTCAGCAGTGGCCAAAGCAGCAGAAGCAATTAGCAAAGAGGTTGTAGCTTGAGAGTATTTCATTTTTTTGTATTATATGTGTGTGGTTTTAGTGTATGTTTTTTTCTGGTATTATACTTTTAATCACTATCTTAACTTTATCATTATCACATTGCCTTCGATCATCACTTGCTTATATATGAATGAAATTATATCCAAACATTTATATTGATGTTATTTTGAGAATGGTAAAACATCACAGATCAGATCAAAAGCTCAAGTTCAATTGATGAAAATCATAGTTCAGTATCGCATTCGGGGTTTACGAGTACAGCTTTATTTGCACTGCTAATAAAAAAGGCAGAGTTTTATTAATTGTGTGCTGAACTCCCGCGTATTGAAATTCTGCAATAAAAAAAAAAAATGTGAGCCAGTACGCTTTTTCCCCTATTTGATGAAAAATCCAAAAATAACTCTACGATTCAGCCTTAATGAGGTGACAAATTGGATATTGGACGATCATCTATTAATAGATGCAAGAAGCTCTTATCAAGGTTAGGTTTATGAAACATCTGGAAAAATAAAGCTGTCATATTCTGTACAGCATTGGCAAGAAATTGACAGTAACCTTCGTGTTTTTTTTTACTTTAACATCTAGAACCCTTCGGTTCGCTAACTATTTACAGGTGTGTATATACATTGAAAAGTCTTTCTCTTTTCTTTTTTTAAATCTTGAAACCGTAGCCACCCATGCACTCCTTGTATTGCTCAATCAAAGGCTTGCACTCTTCAGCTTCCAAACCATTGAACAGTAAGCATTCGTCTCTGGAACTCTTTTCTTTCAAGCAAACGCAACATGGTTTAGGGGCATCTGTTGGTTTCAGTTCACAAGCTTCAGCAGTGTTTTTAGTATCGGCCATATTAAATCAGTAATTATTGTAGTGTTTTGGGTTTTTGAAGCAATTGTAATATTGTAATTTGATTCTTTGAATTATGTTGTCTTGAGTAATATTATTTACATGAGAAAATTAGTCAAAAAATGAGGTAAAAAAAAAAAAAAATGTGAGGTAATTTTTATATCGGAGATAAGCACATAGTTAAAATCAAAATATCATCATCAGAAGCCTTAATTACTATTACTAATTTACATAAATTACATTACGGTACAACCAAACTAGACTTTTTTTTTTTCAAACAATATATAAAGCAAATTTAATTCATATTTTCCAATATCTTTTCTACTGCATTGAAGTGTCCTAAACACCCCATGATCACCATAATATGCCAGATATTGTGTGATTGTAAGTAGTAGTCGGTCCACCACAAAGACTTGAAGCCGTTATCAAAGCTGTCCATCTTTTCATTAATTTTATCATCTATCTTTTCCATTTCTTTTTCATCATTTATAATATTTACAAGTTTTTTGTCTTGACAGTATGGATCCAATTTGAAGTATAAATGTCTGTCTTTTTGTATTAAACCAAGATCTGATGTTCTCTCAACCATGGTTGGGATTCTGCTGACCATACAATCGTTTCTGAATCTCTCTGGAATGAAGCTGGCATAGAACACAACACCTATCAAGTACCAAGAGAAGCTGCCCTTGAATAATTGCATAAAGTGCTCACCTTTCTTTTCGTAGTTCAAAGTAATGATGGAAATGTTACCAACAACCGCCATTGAAATGAAGACCAAGATTCTCAAACTTCTGGATTCCGGAGTATCAAATTTAGGATGCCAGTTCAAAACCAAGGACATCACCAACAACATAACACTAACTCCAATCCATGCATACAATTGCATACTGTTTTGGTTTGCTAAAGGTACAATAGCACATTGAACCGCAACAATGCTACTCACAATCAACATACTGATTCCGGAGTAATCCAAACAACAAGCCTTGCTTCTCTTTTTGACAACGTTCCATCCGGACAAGGTATGCCACAAGGAGGATAAAATAAAGCATGAGAAACTCATCAAAAAGAATACCGCTATGGATATATTTTGGCTTCTGGTTTCGTAAACAGCCTTGAAGGTAATGAACTTGTACATGAAGTAGAATGCAGCAACCAAATGAGTCCAGATATTCACAGTCTCATTGTGCCAGTGGTACAAGTGTGGAATACCAGTTTCCTTGCACTCATGATCAATAGAATAGGTTGGCTTGGTCAAAACAGGTATCAAAGAAAAGATTGATTTCATGGATGTCTTGAAGTCATACAGTCTGTACCCATTGATCATGTACACATTTTCTCTGTATGGGAACGGCAGTTCGAAGTAGTGCAGAGGTCTTTGATGAATAACCTTCATACAATGCTCGTGGTTGTGAGCATTTATTTGATTTTCAATCAAGTGATCATCGTCCTTTAATGTATCTTTTTTTTCAGTTGAATAGATGATATCAATTTTTTCAGAGATTGGAGAGTTGCAACTCTCATCAACAATATCTAAATCAATATCATCAGTCAAAAGCGGCATATTGAATTGGGGAGTACTTGCTCTCAATGAGTTTGCACTACAGTTGGCAAATGTATCTTCCGAATACATGCTCATTGTACAGTTGTCAATGCTGATTCTTTTCAAAGATAGTTCGTCTTCAAACATGGTAAACTCATCACTGTTGATTCCTTCAAAAAATTCACGATCTTGATCAGCATTTAAGGCTGCTAAGGAGGTCAACTGTATAGTTGAGTAAACCAGGTCCATGTATCTGCTGGCCCATGTTTCAATACTGACCATGAACTCTAATGGAGTCAAATCACTCAAGGTAGTAGTTCTGCTTGTGTGTTGTGTTGGAGAAATACTGATAGCATTGTAGTACTTCAAGAAATGACCAATAAACAACTTCATAACGTCAGCAATAGGCTTTTCTTCAATGGAAATGGCAGATAAGGACTTCAAAAACTTCATCATGGTTATCATCTCAGTTTCTGTAATATTAGACTTGTCCTTGTACTTCAATGAAAACTTTTCAATTTGTTTTGAATCAGCATTAAAGAAATTCTTCAGAGGTAAACGATTCCATATGAAATTACCTGGGTTGCTATTACTTATGTAATTGGCATACAATCTCTTTGGACCTTGGAACTGCATCCATGAGGCAGGTTCTGGGACTTTGAAAGACCCACCAAAGCTGTTCTTTCTCTTTTGTTTGTAACTTTCCTTAGTCTTTTTGTATAGATTCTTGGATTTGTTCACAAATTGGCTCTTTTTCATTTGACTGAAGAGGATGGATCTGCTCAATAAAGACTTGAATTGTTCCACATTTTCAGTTGCTGAAGTGTCGATTAAATTGATATCCTTTTCATCAATGTCTTTGTAGAATTGGGAAATGCTACAGATGTTGTTGACATATGTCAATGAAACATCCAAACAGTCTTGGTCGCTGATTCTTCTCTTTTTGAATGATGATTGCATCTTGTTAGAAACTTCTGTATCTTGAGACATTTTGGTTATAAAAAACAAGACTGGCTATTGTGAAGTTATAGTGTTGTTTATGTTAAAAGATTGTAAGGTGAACTGATTTGGGTTTTGGTTATTGTATATATATTTAAAAGTATTGTGTAATGTTTTTTTCTATAGACAATTAAAAAAAAAAAAAAAAAAAAATAAGAGAAAAAAGAAAAGTAACGATAACTGTTATTTTTTTTTTTTTTAAAAAAAAAGAGCAGACAAATGCCATGTGTGGAAAATAATTAGTAGAATATTGCACCTTCGGAATTGTATAGCGGTTAGATGTCAACAAAAATGAATATTTTTTCCCCCCACTGCTTTATTTGATTTTTTTTAAAAAAAAAAAAATATATAACTGCTTTTTTTTATCGGATATGTGACATATCGGTGATATTAATAATATCACACGTGATCTGTCATGTAAAATTTCTACACCTATCCCTTTTAGGAAATGTCAGGAACCCCATCCCCGAGTTTATCCTTTCACCCTGTAATAATAACCTGAAAAAATTCACATATATATCATATTGGTTAATTATCAGTAAATGATAACATATATATAAAAAAAAGGGCATCTGGTTATTAATTCTATCACAGTATATAACTAAATGATTACATTACTTCAATAAAATATTAACAAAAAGAAAAATATTTTCTATAAACCAAAAATACTAAATAATATATCCTCCCATATCAGTATGTTCTTATCAAAGATTAATACTAAAGCTACTTTATTACAAAAATCATTATATTCCACCATTGGAGGGTTCCAAGCTCCTCTTCACATAACAAATGAGCCAATCAAGCCATTTGATGCCGCTTCCAAGGATGTCTTGCAACTGAAAAAAGCTCTGCAAAAATATCAATCAAAGACCCTTGATATTCCATTGGTCATCAATGGTGAAAAGATATTTAATGATAGAAAATACAAGACCCAAGTCAACCCATCCAACCACAAACAAGTTCTTTGTAAATATGCCCAAGCCGAACCATCTGATGTTCAAAAGTCCATTGATGCCGCCATGGAATCCAAGAAGAAATGGGCCAAGATGTCCTTGGATGAAAGATCCGCTGTTTTCTTAAAGGCTGCTGACTTGATCTCCACCAAGTATAGATACGATTTGTTGGCCACAACCATGCTTGGCCAAGGTAAGAATGTTTACCAAGCTGAAATTGATACCATTGGTGAATTAGCTGATTTCCTAAGATTCAATGTCAAATACGCCTTTGACATGTACAAACAGCAACCGTGTGAATCCACAACAGGTGTGTGGAACAGAACCGAATACAGACCTTTAGAAGGATTTGTTTATGCTGTCTCTCCTTTCAACTTCACTGCCATTGCTGGTAACTTATTTGCTGCTCCTGCTTTATTGGGAAATACCTGTTTATGGAAGCCTTCTGCCACCGCTGTCTTATCAAACTACTTGTTAATGGAAATCATGATTGAAGCTGGATTGCCTAAGGGTGTTGTCAACTTCATTCCAGGTAATGCTGAAAAAATCACTGAACAAATCTTAAATGACAAACACTTTGCTGCTTTACACTTTACTGGATCTACAAAGGTCTTCAAGAACTTATGTAAGGAAATCTACAGCAAGGACCACTTCAAGGAATACCCAAGAATTGTTGGTGAAACTGGTGGTAAGAACTTCCACTTGGTCCATGAATCATGCTCTTTAGAACACACTGTCTTATCCACCTTGAGAGGTGCCTACGAATACCAAGGTCAAAAATGTTCAGCCACCTCCAGATTGTACTTACCTGAATCTATCTCCACTGAATTCATTCAATTGTTCAAGACTTACTTGAAGGATATCAAAACCGAAGACTGCTCTGAAAACATCAAAGGATTCTTAGGACCTGTTATTCATGAACAAAGCTTTGACAAGTTAGCCAATGCAATTGAAGAAGCCAAGAAGGATCCGGAATTAGAAATCATCAGCGGTGGTCAATACGACAAGTCAAAGGGCTTTTATGTTGAACCAACATTAGTCAAGACCACCAATCCAAACCACAAGTTCTTGAAACAAGAATTCTTTGGTCCATTATTGACTTATTACGTATACCCAACAAACAACTTTGCTGAAATTTGTGAGACCATTGATCAAACAAGTGACTACGGATTGACAGGTTCTGTCTTTGCTCAAAGCAGAGAAGCCATTTTGTTTGCTAATGAAAAATTAAGATACAGTGCTGGTAACTTCTACATAAACGATAAATCAACTGGTGCTGTTGTTGGACAACAAAGTTTCGGTGGATCTAGACAATCTGGAACTTGTGACAAGGCTGGGAGTGGCTCTTTGTTATCCAGATTTGTTTCTGTTAGATCAATCAAGGAAAACTTTTTGGAAATAGAAGATTACAAGTACCCTCACAATCATTAAAGATTGATATATATGATGCTTGAATTTTTATCACATGGATATTCCTTAATTTTTATGTTTACGTATTGTACTTTGGGTCTTGTTATGTCTTGGGAGAAATGTTTTTTTTAAAAAAAAAATAATGAGCCAAGGTTTCGCATTTAAAGATATGCACAAAAAATAATTTATGTTTTTTTAAAAAAAGGAGGAAAATCCACGCCAAAAATTATATGCGCCTTTCATTTTGATAACAGGAAAAGTGTCCTTTTTTTTGAAAATTGCTGGATAAGATTTTTCTATATTCGGTTAATTAAACAAGTTTGTGTATATCTTTCTCAATGTTTTATAGCCCATGTGTTAATGTTGGTATTTGTTACATCATCATGCGCATAGCACTTTAGTTTTTAAAAGGAGTTAACTTCATTTGCTCCAATTTTTCTAATTGTTGAAATATGATTTTTAATTTCTTGACTACTCTTTTAATTACTTTCGGCTTTTTTTTTTGCGAATGTTTATGTTTTTGCCACCTTCATCAAAATTGTATATAAACAGATGTATTTTAATATTCCAAATCTTTGGTTCTTTTCTGAAATTTAATAATATTAAAAAAGTTTAATAAAAAAACCATATAAACTATACAAAACATGTGTAAACATTTTAACAATAATGGATCTTTGAATATTGAAGAAATCCCAAGAGATTTGCCAACAAATGTCAAGCCAACTGACTACAACCTTTCTTTCAACATGGATGAAAAGGCTTTCACCTTCAAGGGTGAAACCATCGTTGAATTTGATGTTTTAGAACCGTTCACCAAGGAAATAAACTACGTTGAATTAAACACCTGTGAGTTATACGATGTCAAGGCTAAGTTATTAACTCCAGTTGAAGAAGAAGCTGTCAAGATTGAAGAATTCACCAAGTTCCAAAAGACCAGATTCACCTTCGGTGAAGAAACTTTATTAAAGTTGAACAAGGGTGACAAGTTCAAGATGGTTATCAACTACGGTGGTTACTTAAACGATAAGATGTGTGGTTTCTACAGAAGTAAGTACGAAGACGAAAATGGTGACATCAAGTACCAATTCGTTACCCAATTCGAAGCCACTGATGCTAGAAAGGCCTTCCCATGTTACGACCACCCATCTATCAAGGCTGACTTCACCGTCAAGATGGAATCTATCAAGGAATTTGTTCACATTTCCAACATGGCTTCTAACTCTGAAACCATTGTCGGTGACAGAAAGGTTACTACCTTCAACACCTTACCAAAGCACTCCACTTACTTAGTTGCCTTCTGTGTCGGTGACTTCGTTCCAGTTACTTCCAAGTACGATTACAGAATTCCAGTCACCACCTGGACTGTTAAGGGTGCTGAAAAGAGATCTCAATACTCTGCTGATTTCACCTCCAAGTGTTTAGAATTCTACGAAAACTTGTTCGATATCCCATTCCCATTCAACAAGGTTGACTCTATTCTATGTAAGGAATTCTCTGCTGGTGCTATGGAAAACTCTGGTATGATTACCTACAGAGAAGCTGCCTTGATGCTAGACCCAGATCAACATACCATTATTGAATTACAAAGTGTTTCTGAAACCATTGCTCATGAAGTTGCCCATCAATGGTTCGGTAACTTAGTTACCATGTCTGACTGGACTGAATTATGGTTGAACGAATCTGGTGCTACCTTTTGGGCATCATTCTGCTGCAACAACTTCTACCCAGAATGGAATATTTGGGAATCATTTATTACCAACTCTTTAGCCGGTGCTTTCTACTTAGACTCTTTGAGATCATCTCATGCTGTCCAATATGAATCCTGTGCTCCAGATGAAATCAACCAAATTTTTGATGGTATTTCTTATGCCAAGGGTGGTTCTTTATTGAGAATGATCAAGACCTGGCTAGGTGAAAAGGATTTTGTTGCTGGTGTTTCTTCTTACTTGAAGACATTTGCTTGGAAAAATGCCACCACAGAAGACTTATGGGAACATCTAGAAAAGATTTCCGGTAAACCAGTTAAGAAAACCATGTCCATCTGGACCAGAAACGTTGGTTATCCACTCGTTACTGTAGAAGAAACTGAGAAAACTGACACCGAAATTACCTTAAAGTTGACCCAAAACAGATTCTTAACCAGTGCTGATGTTAAGGAAGAAGAAGATCAAATCATCTTCCCAATTGTCTTATTCACCAAGACTGAAGGTGAAGACTTTGAAACTTCCAAGATCTTTGATACCAGAGAAACCACCATTACCTTACCAGTTTCTGCTGCTACTGACTTCTACAAGTTGAACGGTAACCAATCTGGTTTCTTCGTTACCAAGTACCCAGAATCCAGATACGAACAATTGGCCAAGCAATCATCTTTGATGACTGATGACGACAAGGCTGGTTTAATCGGTGAAATGACCTCTTTATGTTCAGCTGGATACATCAAGACATCTTCTTTCTTAAACTTAGTTGTCAACTGGAAGGACGAAAGCTCACCAGCCATTTGGAATCAAGTATTAGTTGCCTTATCATCCATTAGGGGTGCTTGGTTCTTCGAAGAAAAGTCTACTTTGGACAAGTTAAAGAAGATCACCGCTGACTTGTGCTCTGCAAAATTAGATGAATTTGGTTGGGAAATCAAGGAAACTGATTCTTTTGCTTTGAAAGAATTGAAGGTTTCTTTGTATCGTTCTGCTGTTACCAACGGTAATGAAAAGTATAGAAAGATGTCTGTTGAATTATTCCACAAGTACTTGGAAGATGAATCCGCCATTAACCCAATGTACAGGGACACCATGTTTAATGCTGTTGCTTTAAACGGTGATCCTAAGGATTACGACTCTGTCTTTGAAATCTACAGAAAGAACGACTCTAGAAAGATGATTGCCTTAAGCACATTCACTAGATTTGAAAGTAAGGAATATGTTGACAAGACCTTTGAATTAATCAAAGAAAAGGTCATCCTGCCTCAAGATGTCTTCATTGGTCTAATGAGAATTTCTGCCACCCAAGAAGGTACATACACCTTATGGAAGTGGATGACTTCCAACTGGGACCAAATTGTTTTGGACTTCCCTCCATCATTGAATATGTTGTCTAGTGTTGTCAGTATCTCTACCGGAGGTTTCACCCAATTCAAGCATCACGATGAAATCAAAGCCTTCTTTGCCGACAAGGACTGTAGTGGGTTTGATATGGCCTTAAACCAAGTTTTGGACTCCATTGCCACCAAGGCCAAGTGGGTTGAAAGAGATGGTGCTGATCTAGCCCAATACTTAGCTACTGTCTAATTCGATAGTACATAATTGAAACTTTTATGATATATATTAATGAACTTTCTTAAATTGCCAAATATTGAAATGATGATTTTTTATAAACAGAAAAAGAAAGAATAAATAAAATGGTGACACTGAACGGCTAATGTGTGGTAACATATAAGGGAAAGTGTCATCCTGGTGGGGGGGGGGTATAAACTTTCTACAGAATTAAAGTCTGCATCTGTCGGAGATCTTTTATCAACGAGCTTACAATCTGATAGAATGTCGGGGATATAATGAATTGCACGTGTCAGAAAATTTTCAGTAGAGAATAAACGTCAAGGTGTAGATATTCCACTCAAAGTTTTTGACATAAACTTTGAATAAATGTTGTGTTAATACCGAAGTATCATTATGCTTATATGCTAAGAAGCTCAAATACGTATGAAATTAAGCACTTAAATTAGCTCCAGAAAGAGAATAATAATTTTTGTTTAACCTCCTAAGATCTGTTCATATCAAAAACGGGTAAGAAACACCGCACTCTAATAAGCGGAAAGGTAAAGAGCCAGAGTTTCGCATATAAAGATGGAAATGGGCCAAATTAACAAAGAGGGGGAAAAAATAATTTGTGCCCGTGGAAATTTTAAATATGCCATTTTTTAACAGCAGGAAAACGCGTGTTTTAAGTGCTAGAAGGAGATTTTGAATATATGCGTCGGATGTTAAGGGTTTATCCCCAAAATCAATACAATCAATATTGTGTCTATTTGAACTATAGCAATTGGGGACTGTATAATATTGTCGCTGATACCATACTTCCTGCTTGTTATCATAATTGCGGCACTATATTTTTTACATTTATACAAACTGTGGGAATTCATATAACCCCCTTTGCATTGAACATTTCTCTGGCACATTCTTTTTTTAAGAAGTAAACGTTTTTTTTTTAATTCAGTTTATTTCCCCTTTTCCCAAATTAATTAATTAATTTTTTTTTCTCATCGACAAATTTTTTTTTTTGCCACCTTCACAAAAAGCCTATATAAACATCTTCTTAACATCCTCTTAATTTTGGTATTTGAAATCTATTTTCATATTTACTTTTAAGATAAAAAACAAAGATAATATTGATAAAACCAATATTAATAATACATAAAAAATGTGTAAACACTTTAACGATAACGGATCTTTAAACATCGAAGAAATCCCAAGGGATTTACCAACCAACGTCAAGCCAGCTGACTACAACATCTCCTTCAACGTTGATGAAAAGGCCTTCACCTTCAAGGGTGAAACCGTTGTTGAATTTGATGTTTTAGAACCATTCACCAAGGAATTAAACTACGTTGAATTAAACACCTGTGAATTATACGATGTCAAGGCTAAGTTATTAACTCCAGTTGAAGAAGAAGCTGTCAAGATTGAAGAATTCACCAAGTTCCAAAAGACCAGATTCACCTTCGGTGAAGAAACTTTATTAAAGTTGAACAAGGGTGACAAGTTCAAGATGGTTATCAACTACGGTGGTTACTTAAACGATAAGATGTGTGGTTTCTACAGAAGTAAGTACGAAGACGAAAACGGTGATATCAAGTACCAATTCGTTACCCAATTCGAAGCTACTGATGCTAGAAAGGCCTTCCCATGTTACGACCACCCATCCATCAAGTCTGATTTCACTGTTAAGATGGAATCCATTAAGGACTTTGTTCATATCTCCAACATGGCCTCCAACTCTGAAACCATTGTTGGTGACAGAAAGGTTACTACTTTCAACACCTTGCCAAAGCACTCCACTTACTTAGTTGCCTTCTGTGTCGGTGACTTCGTTCCAGTTACTTCCAAGTACGATTACAGAATCCCAGTTACTACCTGGACTGTCAAGGGTGCTGAAAAGAGATCTCAATACTCTGCTGATTTCACCTCCAAGTGTTTAGAATTCTACGAAAACTTGTTCGATATCCCATTCCCATTCAACAAGGTTGACTCTATTCTATGTAAGGAATTCTCTGCTGGTGCTATGGAAAACTCTGGTATGATTACCTACAGAGAAGGTGCTTTATTATTAGATCCTGAAAACCACACCATTGCTGAATTACAAAGAGTTTCTGAAGTCATTGCTCACGAAGTTGCCCATCAATGGTTCGGTAACTTAGTTACCATGTCTGACTGGACTGACTTATGGTTGAACGAATCCGGTGCCACTTTCTGGTCTTGGTTCTGTTGTAACAACTTCTACCCAGAATGGAATGTTTGGGAATCTTTCATCACTGATTCTTTAGCCAGAGCCTACTCCTTAGATTCTCTAAGATCATCTCATGCTATTCAAAACGAATCTTGTGCTCCAGATGAAATCAACCAAATCTTTGATGCTATTTCTTACGCCAAGGGTGGTTCTTTATTGAGAATGATCAAGACCTGGTTAGGTGAAAAGGTATTCGTTGCCGGTGTTTCTTCTTACTTGAAGACCTTTGCTTGGCAAAATGCCACCACTGCTGATTTATGGGAACACTTAGAAAAGATTTCCGGTAAGCCAGTCAAGGAATCTATGTCCATCTGGACTAAGAACGTTGGTCACCCAATGGTTACTGTTGAAGAAGTCAGCAAGACTGAATCTGAAATCACCTTGAAGTTGACTCAAAACAGATTCTTAACCACTGCTGATGTCAAGACCGAAGAAGACCAAGTTGTCTTCCCAATTGTCTTATTCACCAAAACCGAAGGTGAAGACTTTGAAACTTCCAAGATCTTCGATACCAGAGAAACCACCATTACCTTACCAGTTTCTGCTGCTACTGATTTCTACAAGTTGAACGGTAACCAATCTGGTTTCTTCGTTACCAAGTACCCAGAATCCAGATACGAACAATTAGCTAAGCAATCATCCTTGATGACTGATGATGACAAGGCTGGTTTAATTGGTGAAATGACCTCTTTATGTGCTTCCGGTGCCATCAAGACTTCCACCTTCTTAAACTTGATTGTCAACTGGAAGGGTGAAACCTCCCCAGCCATCTGGACCCAAATGTTAGTTGCTTTAGGTTCCATCAAGGGTGCTTGGTTATTTGAAGACAAGTCTACCTTGGACAAGTTAAAGAAGATCACTGCTGACTTGTGTTCTGAAAAGTTAGATGAATTCGGTTGGGAAATCAAGGAAACTGATTCTTTTGCTTTGAAAGAATTGAAGGTTTCTTTATACGCTTCTGCTGTTGCCAACGGTAACGAAAAGTACAGCAAGATGTCTGTTGAATTATTCCACAAGTACTTGGAAGATGAATCTGCCATCAACCCATTATACAGAGACACCATGTTCACCGCTGTTGCCTTGAACGGTGATGCCCAAGACTACGACTCTGTCTTCAAGATCTACAGAAAGAACGATTCCAGAAAGTTAGTTGCTTTAAGAACCTTTGCCAGATTCGAAGGTAAGGAATACATCGACAAGACCTTTGACTTGATCAAGGAAAAGATCATCTTGCCTCAAGATATCTACATTGCCTTAGCCATGATCGGTACCAGACAAGAAGGTATCATCACCTTATGGAAGTGGATGACCGCCAACTGGGACCAAATTGTTTTGGACTTCCCACCTTCTTTGAACATGTTGTCTTACATTGTTAGAATCTGTACTGCCAGTTTCACTCAATTCAAGCAACACGAAGAAATCAAGGCCTTCTTTGCTGACAAGGAATGTAACGGTTTCGACATGGCCTTAGCCCAAGCTTTAGACTCCATTGCCACCAAGGCCAAGTGGGTTGAAAGAGATGGTGCTGATTTAGCCCAATACTTAGCTACTATTTAAGTTTCTTAGTATATGATGACAAGTGAATTGTAATATTTGACAATATATATATTTCCTAATGAATTTTATAGATGCGATTAATGTATAGAAAAACGGATTATTATTTGAAACTCAAGAATAATTTTTTACTTATCATATCAAGATCACTTCACTCTCCAGACAATATGCCACCCAGAAACGGTTTTGAAGACATCTGAAATATCTCCTGGCTGGAGTGAACACGCAACTTTCTCAAACGCAGGCAAGTTGTCCCCAATCTTGCACACACCAAGATCACCGTGTTTTCTTCTTGATGAACAGTCGCTTTTTTCAACCGCATATTTCATGAAAAGCTCGTGTCTTTCCTCAAGGTCTTTTATGCCCATGATCCGTTCGTGGATGGAACACATCTTTTTGTGGGCCATGTCCTCGGAAAGTGTCACTCTCACCTTTTGCTTCTCTCCACTGCTGTTGGTGATTGTTCTGTATGGGTTCCGTGAGTGTTTGTGTTTAAGGAGAATGTGCTTCACTCGCATGGTGAACGGGTTTGCTATGAGGTATGTCTTGAGAAGCTTTATGTCTGTGGTTTTTGGAGGGTTCCAGGTTGACTTTTTGGTTAGTTCGTTGTAGAAGTACTCTCTGCCCTTTTCTTCGTGGAATTTGATGATCCAGTTTTTCGGTAGACCATTTTGAGGATTTAATTCCCCTAAATCTGGGATGTTTTCGTCGTTCGTAGACATTGATTTTACGGTTATAACTTTGTGATTTTGGTTTTGTAGAAAATATTGAAAGTTTTTTTTTGTTTTTGTTTTTTTTTTTGTTTCAAGTTTGTGATGACCTATACATAAACCCGCAAGTTCTAAAACACGTGAGAACTCCGCAAAACAGCTGATAAAGCCTAAACTTGTAGTTAATAATTTCAATATATAAATTTCAATAGGTTAATACTAGTGGTTGCTTTTGATAATCCTTTTGCTCAACCTTTTCATGGAGTTCAACTACATCAGGAGCTCTTTCAACCAATTTGTGTGTTTGTTCCTTTCCGTAACTCTTTCCTCTTATGTATCCGAACAATAAGTTCAATGTGAAGTACGCACTGTAAGTTAACATACACAATGAGATACTGTTCAAGAACCCAATTGTTGATAAAAACTCACTCAAAACACCAGTCAATAAGTTGACATAGATTCTTGTTTTATTAACAACCTTTTTTTCTGGATTTTCCAACATGCATCGTTGCCAGGATGAACATGCATCACTCATCTTTGGTATACCCAAGTAACACTTGTTGATTTCATACATTTCTGTACACTTTGAGATTTGATTCAAGTGGTCTTGTTTTTGTTGATAGAACAAGTTTGACAAATCATGGGTTATTGTCTTGATGAATATGGCAACCAATAAAATAGTTAGGAAGTAAATACTGCCATTCAAAGCTAATTGGAAGTAGGTTGTGATATTGTAGACTTGCTTTTGCACTGGCGCTGACTTTGATGACCACGGATTCGGTAGCTTTCGTTGCTTGCTCTCAATATATTGGGGCTGTACAGGTTGATTAACGTTGAAGTAGTTGTAGTAGTGGTTGTTGATTGTTATATGCTGTCCGTTTTCAGTATGTTTTGTTTCTGTCTCCACATCTGGCTTGTATTTTTCTTCTTGAGGTATTTCCTCTTCCTTTTCTTTCTCTTTCTCCGTTTCTTCTTCTTGTTCTAAAACAGATTGTGCAAATTGTATACCCAATTCCGTAGGGTTGGCAATAGACTTTAGAACTGTTTTCATTGAAATATTGTTTTTGTTATCATCTGTATCCAGTAGTTCAATGTCACTGCTAGACTGACTTTGTTCAGCCTCATGATCCAGAATATCATCGTGTACAAGATCATCTAAATCAGGCATTTCGACATCGTCATCTAAATCAGGCATCTCACAATCATTGTCTTCAATAATATCAACAGGATCAAACAAGTTCAAGAGCTTGATTTTTTCAGTTACATTATGTGTATTTTTGATCAATTCTGGAGGTTCATTGACCCTTTCTGTTAGTGGTTCATCTTGTTTAGTATTAAAACTTAAAAATACATTCTTATTATTATGTTGGGGTTTTATTGGAATGTTATTTGAAATTGAGTTTAGCAATTTTTTAGTATCTCTGAATGATGTACTTTGAAAGTTATTTTTAATAAGTTCATTTATGTTGTCAGGACTTGGTATAGATGTCTTTAGACCCAAGATATCTTCAAAGTCTTCTTTAAGATCATTGCTGTTGGTTCTTTGTTTCCATTGGTTTGGATTTATTTTCTTCTCTTCAAAAGAGTGTCCATGTTGACTCAAAGATAAAGGAACAAGCCCATCTTCATTCATTATGTAAAAGATAACAGTTGGTATGCGTTGCTGTGGTATTCAGTGATCAGCTTTTATTTTCAAAATATTACGTTTACAAAAAAATGGAAGTGTCAAATAATTATGGTCAATATGAAAATGGGCATTTTTTGTTTCTTAAATCCGATAGAGTTACCACCATAACAAAACATACACATAACACCAAGCAACTGAATAATAGGTTTATAGATTATGATAATAGTTGTTTGAATAAAATTTATATTATCAGAATTACTTTTTTTGTTCTTTATACAGTAATATATTATGGCTGTATTGTTTAAACACTACAAGATCATTCCATATTCTTGCCTTGGCACTATTTTTTTTTTAAACTGTGAAATATTTTCTGCTTTATTTTATATTTTTTTATACGACAAAAAAAAACATGTAATAAAACTCCTTAAATACTATAAACAAAACACCAAAAAAAACACAATTAACTACAGCTATGGATTTCGTTAAAGGTGTACCTGCTCCTGATCGTAACCCACAGATGGAAATGGATATTGTTTCCTTCTTGAGAAGTGACAATTTCAATTTCATATATGTATCAAAACTTTTCATATACACTGGTTTTACCCTATGGTTATTCAAAAGAATAGTAACAGACAGAATCTTTTACCACAAACCAAAGAAAATATCCAATGATGACAACAGATTGTACAATATGGAACAGATATTTGAAGACATCAAGACGAATACTGAAAAGAAAATAGATGAATCGGTTGCTTTGAAGAACGGAAACATCCCTTCTATTTGCCCAATGACCGGTGTTGCCATTGTTGCTGAAGGTATCCCATCCATCACCAAGCCAGAATTGATTGATATTATTGACAAGACTGAAAAGAGTCAAAAGTACTGGAAACAAACTACAACAGTCAAGGACAGAGTTGCTGTTTTGCAAACCATTTACGATTATTTGCTTGCCAACCAAGAAGATATTGTCAAGATATGTTCTTTGGATTCAGGTAAGTTAGGTGTTGATGCTTCTTTAGGTGAAATTTTAGTATCCTTTGAAAAGTTGAAATGGACTATTAACAATGCCGAAAAGATCTTAAAAACGAGCACTGCTTCAGCTTCAAGTGAACATTTGTTCATGAAGTTGTACAAAGGTACCAAGGTCCAATACGAACCTTTAGGTTTAGTATCTGCTGTTGTTTCATGGAACTATCCTTTCCACAACTTATTGAACCCAATCATCCCAGCCATCGTTACTGGTAACGGTGTTGTTGTCAAGTGTTCTGAACAAGTTATCTTTTCCTCTTCCATCTTTATGAAAATCTTCAAAGAAGCTTTGATTATCCATGGCCACAACCCTGATTTAATCAACTTGTTCTACTGTTTACCTCCTTCTCCAACTAACAAAGACGATGTTTGTGACTACTTCACCAAGTGTTCCAAGTTCAAGCATTTAACCTTTATCGGATCCAAGCAAGTTGCTTCCAAGATTCTAAAAAACCTATCTGATATCATCATTCCTAATGTCATGGAACTTGGTGGTAAAGATTGTTTTGTTGTTTTGGATTCTTGGACTGATATTGATATGATCAGCAGTATTATCATGAGAGGTACTTTCCAATCATCTGGTCAAAACTGTATTGGTATTGAAAGAGTCATTATTCAACCTAAGAACTACGTTGCTTTGACAGAACTTTTACATCAAAGAATCAAGACAATGAAGATTGGTTCTGACTTGTTCAGCAAAGATGCTGTTGATATCGGTGCTATGATCAGCGACAACAGATTTGATAGATTAGAATTTTTGGTCCAAGATGCTGTCAAGAACGGTGCTAAGTTGTTAAACGGAGGTAAAAGATACAACCATCCAGATTATCCAAAGGGTTTCTACTTCGAACCAACTTTGTTAGTCGATGTCAATGACAACTGTTTGATTGCCCATGAAGAAGTCTTTGGTCCTATCTTATGTTGTTTCAAAGGAGAGAACAATATCCAAAACTTAATCAAGCAAGCTAACTCCGATGACTTCGGTTTAGGTTCCTCTATATTTGGTTCAAATGAAAAGATCATGAACCACATCGCTGATAACTTGGAAACTGGTAATGTTGCCTTGAATGACTTTGCTACTTATTACCCTTCAAACTTGCCATTTGGTGGGTACCCAGGTAAGAGTGGGTATGGTAAATTTGGTGGTTCTGATGGTTTGTTAGGCTTGACTAACCAAAAGTCCATCTCTTACAACAAATTGTCCATGCTAAAGACCAAGATCCCAGGTAAAATTGACTACCCAATTAAGAACAACAGATCTGCTTGGTGGTTTATCAAGAACTTGAATGTTTTGTCTTACACTGATAGCAATTCTGAAAGAATCAAGTCTATTTTTAACTTATGTAGAGACAAGAAATAGAGTATATATTTTATATCAAAAAATTTCGCTATATAGATTCGCTTATAAACGACGCGTTGAAGCACACCATATTTTTTTTTTGTATTTTTTTCTTTGATATTTGCAGAAACCAAATACAACATTATTTATTATATTTGGTACTAATGGTTAGCTTAGTATCGGTTGCTATTGCTGCTCTTTGTATTAGTATCCCCATTGTGTGCATTCAACTTTACATTAACACACACAGTGATCCAATTTCCTTAAAGTTTCAGCACTATGAATCTTCAACAAGATTTCCTCTTGAGTCTCCAGTGATGAGCAATGTTTTATCCAATAATATTCAAAACAGCATCAATCTTATAGATGGGTTGAAACTAAGAGTACCAAACAAAAACTACAAGTTCAGATGTGGTAATTTCTTAGACATATTGGACTTGATTACTGTTCACAACAAGGACTCAAATTACAAGAGCATTGGAAAGCTTTATAGTTATTTTAACAACAGCAAAGAGAGCAATAAAGTAGTTTTGGGGTTGGTGTATGATATATCATCACCAAATGGTATTGCCACTTTGATGGAGTGTCTAAGATGTGTTTTGGAACTAAACTTACAAAGAGAAAAAGATTCTGGTATACTGCATGAACTGATCTTACTTGACAGCATCCCAAGATCAAAAGATATTATAGACAAAAAACAAATTACCCACTTGGTATTGGATACCTTACAAAAAGACTTTTACTTGAATGGATCGGAAAGCTGGTACAAACAAGTTATTGTTTTTGATGAAGAATTTAAATCCACAAAGCCAAATATACATACCATTGATTCATTGATCTCAAATCTAGAAATTATTCCGTTTGTAAAAAATAATGTAATCACAGAAGATAACTACTTAATGCTTGACAACTCAAGACTGTTTGAATACAAAGACACTGTTTTTACACAAAACAACTTGGTATCTGCCGTATCATCATTTTTAACAGTATTGCCTCAAGAAATGTTTATCACCGATAAAGATGAATTTTGCTTTTTGTCTGATTCTGTTAATAAATCTTTTGATAATGTTCAATTGATCCACAAAGTTTTGAGTGTTTTAATGCTTGGAGCTAAGGTTAATTTTGTTAACATAGATACTAAGAGCGACAAATTGAGTCTACCAAGCAATACAACATTTTTACAAACCAATTGCGAAAACATTAATAATTTATTGTCATTAACTAACTATCAAAAGAATAAATCCAAAATGATGTTCAAAGTATTCCATGCCTTGCTTCTAGATAACTTTTACCTTCCTTCTAAAAAGCTCTCATATGTTGACAAGAACTTACACAACTTAAAGGCGGTATTCATAACAAGAAAGGAAACACAAAGCACAAGTTCAGAAATAATGTCCTTGCTTAAAACTAATCTTCAATGCAGAGCTTCTTTGGAAACCTACATTGACTTCACAAATACCGAAAGTGTTAAGTTATTAGGTCCTTTATTCTACACCAATCTATACGATTTGCGTCATTTTACTGAAAGGACCACTGAAAAGGTTGTCACTTTAGCTGGTGTCGTTTACCCAAGTTTGCAATTCAAGATCGCCAACAAAACAGAAGATACAGATGCCATAGGAAAGTTGAAAATAAGAGGCTTCACCATAGGAGCACCTATCGACGGATTAAAAGATAAATACAAAGAAGAGATGAATCCTGCTAATGAAAACGAAGGCTGGGTCAGTCTTGAAGGCATTAGTGGATGTATAGGAAGAGACTCTTGTTTCTGGCTATGCAAATCTTAATAGTTCTTAAGTCCGATATTTAATACACCTTTAAGGAAAAATTTCTTTTTTTTTAAATTTTATTTTCATTTTTTTTTTTTTTTGGTATATATTTCAAAACTCGATTCAGGTGTTTCACAATAAACTTTACAAAGACCCAAAAAACAACATTCATAATACCAAGAATGGCTAAAGAATTAGAACTCAACAATACAGAACAAAAGTTTATACTTGATTTGTTAGCTCAAAACCAAAGATTAGACGGAAGAAAATCTTTAACCGAAACCAGAAACTTAAACATTGAGATTAATCCAGATACTTACGGGGATGTCTATGTTTCTTTGATAACACCTGAAGACAATATAAGCACCAGAGTGCACTGTAAGATTACTGCTGACATAGTCAAGCCAAAAGACAACAGACCATTTGAAGGTTCTTTTTACGTCAACTGTGAAATCAACGGGTTGACCGGATTGCAATTTGAAAACTACTCAAAGCCTAACAGCATGGCCACTGAAGGGTACTACACCAGATTCTTAGAGTCTATGATCCTAAGATCCAATGCCCTTGATTTGGAGCAACTTTGTATCATAGCCGGAGAAAAGGTCTGGGATATCAGACTTGACCTTCATGTTTTGGAATACGATGGTGGATTTTTGGAATGTGCCAGTATAGCTTGTTTGACAAGTTTGCTTCACTTCAAAAGACCATATGTCGAAGTTCAAAACGAAAAAATCCATAAGGTGTTCACAGACTTGGACGACAGAGAAGGTGTTAATCTAGGTGTCATGCATATCCCAATCGCTGTTAAGTTTAGTATATTCCAACAACTTCCTACAGAAGAAATAATCAAGCAAAGTAATAATAGAAATGCAGGAAAAGAACTAGTGGCAATTGATTGCACAGTCAAAGAAGAAATGCTTTCAAACGGAGAGCTTCTGGTTGCTTTAAACAAAAATAGGGAAATTGTTCAATTTGATAAGCCAGGTGGTGTTCCTTTGCAAACTTATAGAGTCCTTGAACTTGCAAACATGGCCTTGCCAATGGTTGATGCCATCACAGCTAAGATTGCAAAGGCTATTGAAATTGACGAAAAGAAGAGAAACAAATACGCTCATCTTTTATCTGCTGAAAATGATAGAGTCAATGGTTAAAGACATATTTATGTGTTATTTATATATTCCATGATCCTGGATGTACATTCAAAGGTGCGTTATTTGGTTTAATGTTTTTAATTTTAGGTTTTAGCACTTCTGGTTGGTTCTCTTTATTAATCACTTCTTCAAGTTTTAGACGCAATTCTTCAGGGAAACCTTCATCTTCTAAGATCAAACTAAAAGATTTGATAACCTTAATAATTAAGTTATTACTACTTCCAAATGCATTCAAAACTTCCATCATGATTTTATATACCCTTACATCTGTTTTTAAACTAATATGTGCATTATTTTTCTTTTTTAAGCAACAAATTTGATGCTTACTATAAATTTTCAAAATTGACTGAAGATATAAGAACACACTTTGTGTGCTGCTTTGTTTCTCCATAATTTCCACTGACTTTAAAAGTTTATTGATCACTTGGTTTACTATATAGCTTGCATCGTCATTTGGAATCAAACTCAAGTAATAGTCCAAAAATTCGTTAAGCTTTCTTGAAATGTATTCATTATGTTTGTTTTCCAAGGCATCATTATAAATAGCACTCTTTTGTTGAAATAACATATGAAAGTTGAGAAACATTGTTAGTATCATAGTGTATGACTCATTATAAATTTCATCAACTTGGAATCCATCGGTTATTTGATATGTATAGTTGATAAATGACGTGTTTCCTAAGTATGGAAACATACAGTGCCCTTGGAAGTACCCAAGAAATGCACTAACTAAGCAGTCCTGAAGCAAGTAATTGTCAATAGCAAAGAAGTAATTAATTATTGTGCCTTTATTGAAAAAACTTTGCAATCCGTCGCAAAAAGTCTTTTGATAGCAATACCCGTTTTCAGTGGCATTGACAAGCATTGAAACAAGTTTGAATAAAAGTATTTCAATAGTGTGTGTTTCAGCCAAGGGTATTTTACCTCTGAACAAAAAATGGTTGATCAATATGATGCTTTTCATGGCTTCTTTTTTGTTGACAAATGGCTGCATCTGTAGAGATACAGGACAGTTTTTGAGGTTTTTCATATTTATATCAGACTCATAATCATCAATTCTATTTACATTGTTTATGTATTCATACGAGTATGTTTTGCTTTTTATATTAAAGACACTTCCACCTTTAATCATATCAGTGTACAGTTTCTTAATTGCAAGAATATCTTTTTGTGGTAGTCTTTTCGAGTGAGCCTCTTTTTCTAGTATTTGTGTATCAATTTCGTAGGAAAAATTGTCGTCTGAAATGTTTTCATATTGAGCTTGTTTTAAGAGCAAGCTATTACTTATAAGAGTTGTTCCACTGTTATTTATCTTTTCACTGCTGATGCTACTTATTCTTTTTATCAGTTTTGTGTTCAGTGCCAAAGCTTTTGGTATATTATTACGTGGATTTAATATGTCAGCGTCATAGACTACATCATACTTATATTTGTCATAGTATTGTAAATTATTTGGTGGCGGAACTTCCTTTGGAGAGTCATCATAGCTTGCATTCACTTCACCAAGCTCAATATCTTTGGATACATTTTGTTCATTTTCAACAGCACTCAAATTATCTAGAATTGCTCTGGTTTTGTAGTTCACAGTCAAAGCTATGAACACTCCAACTGCTGTCATAGTTATAAATATTAGTCCACATACAAGTGGGTTTATGCTATCAATATAGTAATGCCCAGTTGGTGCTTTACCGGCCACATTATTGGCCTTCAGGGTTAGCACTGTTTCAGAGTCTGATTTAGTATTCATGATTCCAAAGTCAGAATCCTTAGGTGTACCTGGAATGTTTGATCTTTTTAAAAAGAATGAATACACTGACATATTGTAGGATATATTTTGGTTTAGGATAATGATTTATTGGTTTCTAATTTTTGAAACATGCTTTTTAGATTTTGTAAACCCGTTACCAAATTTGTTTCTGGAAGACATAGTATGATGTTTGCTTTTTGTGTCATTGAGATTTTGGCGTTTCCAAAAAATTTGTAGATATGTGGAATTGATTAAATCTACGGAATATCCCTTTTAGGAAACAAACACGAAACCCAAGGCAATGACAGTTACCAAACTAGCCCAGAGAGGCTACAATATTTTGTTGGACTCCAGCTTTGTTGAAAAATCTGTATGTGCA
>JAJMDJ010000203.1:0-11617 GCA_030573495.1 Hanseniaspora nectarophila
TCCATCTTTAATTAGTTTTGCTAAACATAATGAGTATCAATTCATTGGAAGTCAACAACCTGATACTTCAGTATCTACAAGAAAACAATCTTCTTCTTAGTTACAACGCAATCAAGTATGAATTGAATGAAAAATACAACATCAATATCAATAATACAAATGCCCCTTATGGAATGCTGATCAATCTAATTCAAAAGGGTATGTTCTACTCACAATTAGAATCATTGAATACAAACTCAAATACAAGATTCATCAATGACAACATATATACCCTGCAACAACTCTATGAAGACAACAAAGACAAACTAATATACGCTAATGACAACAATACCAAAAATACAAAAAAGAGAAAATATAACGATGATGAAGATGTGGATTCATCTGTTATTCTAATGGCCAATGAAACAGACGAGGTTTATGATGATATTGAAAGAGAATACAAACACAAATTTGCAAAGGCCTTTGAGTTATTTGTTAATGAATCAAAGGTCACTAAAGAAGAGAACAATGTAACTGAAAATATTAAGCCTATAGCCACATACAATGCCAGCTTCTACTCAGCCTTGTCCAACAACTCCTTGATATCTACTGTCAAAGAACCAACAAGAGAAAGCGGGTTTTTAACATCAATAGATTTGAATAATTTGCTGATATTTGAAGACAAGCACATTGAGAGTATTAAGATGAGCAAGGTGGTGAAGAAGCAGATTACTGTTGATGTTGACAACAAGGACACAGCTATGAACTCCATCTCGCTGTCATCTTTGAGCAACAAGGACTTGCTGTATTATCATCTACAAAACAGCACCAATACCACAAACAATGTCGACTCTGTGAAGGAGGAAGAAATTGTGCTGTTTAACCAACCCAATTCTAATATAATCCAGTTCAACAAGGACAAGACCTTGTTTGCTGTGGGGCTCAATGATGGTACCATTCTGCTATACAACTCTCCTGAAAACAAACTATTAACAAAGCTATCCATGCACAACAAAAATATCCTTCACTTGAATTTTAATGACAACAATACACTTATGATTTCCATAGACACTGAGGGAAATATCATTTTGTGGAATCTTGTGAAGTACGAAATAATAAAAATCATAGAAAACCATAAGATCCCTGGCTTTGAGAGTATTTTCATCAATGCATCCAAGTTCATGGTTCCCTTGAAGGAAGATGGCCACACATGCATTGGGATATACGAGGTGAATGACGATCTAGCGAAGATCAAACAAATAGGGAAACTCAAAAATACCAATTCATCTATTCTGTCCATGAAGATGTTTTCCAAACACAATATTCTGATGACCTTGAACGATGACAATTCCATTAGAGTATACAGAGGGAAGACAACCCCAGCGCTTGTGCACAAGGTATCCAGCGAGGATGACAATATCCTGGAGGTGTTTATCAATGAAATCAAGGACGATGTGTTCTTGGTCTCAGGAGTCAGCATCAATGCAAAGTTGACAAACCTGATGATCAATGTCAGCGATGACAAGTGCCACATCACTGACTTGAACTTCAACTCTTCTTTGTTGATGGATGTTGGTGATGTTCCTGTGGTGGCTGCTGATTTCTTTGAAAAGAGACTGCTGGTGCTTGGTCAAATCAATGGGAATGTCCATGTATTTGATGTATCCAGACTGTTTATTGAAGGGGATGAAGAAGAACGTGTGCTTTTGAAGTACCAGTACTTGGAGGAGAATGCTGCTGCACACCTGACTTCTTTGAATGTCTTCCGCAATGGAGACAATACCTTCTTGAATGCTGGGTTTGACAAGGGTTCCAGTAAGATATTTAGTTTATGATATGTTTTTTGTTTTGTTTTGCTTTTGTTAAATTTTTTTTGAGTATGGTCACGTTTTTGTGATTTAATAATATATATTTTTTTAGTGCATATTTCACCTGTATATATATTTTTTTTGAATAGAAATAATTTTTCTTTTTTTAACACACTGAAGAATTAATAGTAATACCATATTAACAATCCTTTGCTCAATATGGACAACATTATTGATAATAGAAACATATACAGTCTGAACTCAGACATCAATACTCTGAATAATGACAAGCTCCTGCTTCATGATGACACATCTTCTTTGCTGATACTTGTTATAGACTTACAAAACTTTCTCTTATTCGAAACTGACATATCCAAGATTTTTAAGAACGTCATGGTATTTATAAATGCTCATTTAGCTTATTCCTCCAGTAACAAGGTATGCTGCATAGTCAATGACGAAAGAGAGGGGACACAGTTCTTATACCCTAATGATGACGACACCTCAGATCAAAAACAATACATGAATGAAGATACATACCAAGAATTCAAGAAAATAGACGAGAGTATTCTGAACAAGTTGGATAAAATAATCAAAAACAGCAATCCAAAGGAACTCACCAAACAAAGATCAAACATAGCTGGATCCATGAGTTGTGGGTTGACATACATCCACAGGGTTCTTCAAGAATCCATTTCCGTGAAGGCCAGAATGCTGGTGATCACAGGTGAATCCAAGAACAGCAACATTGTGCAAAGTCACCAGTACATCCCAATCATGAACTGTATCTTCACATCCCAGAAGTTGAAGTGTCCGATTGATGTATTGAAAATAAACGACAGTAATCTAAAAGACAAGGAAACATCCAATTCATTTCTGCAGCAGGCCACGGACGCCACCAATGGGATATACCTAGAAATCAACGAGGTGAATGGGATGATCCAGTACCTGACGACGATTTTTTACTTGAACACAATCATAACGGCTACTTCTATAGACACGAACTTGAAGATAAACAACTCAATGGATGATCTTGATGACAAGAACACCACTGATACTGTGGTGAAGTTCCATGATGATATTCTAGTGAAACCATCCACAACACAGGTTGATTTCAGAACATCATGTTTTTTGACAGGTAAGATTGTTGCAGTGGGGTTTGTGTGTAATGTTTGCCTTGTTGTTATTTCATACATCCCAGGTCCAATGAAGGATTGTCCATGCTGTGGATCAACATTTGATGTGAAAAGCTTGAAGAAGTTGAAGTACTGGCAGATGCAGCAGAACCAGAACAAGAAGAAGGGTTTTATTAAAAGAGTGAATGCGATCAATACAGCTGAGAAGCCAATTGAGTTGTGATTTCTTGAGCGGTGTTTAAACTCCTAGTAGGATCACCACAACAAAAGGATAAAATCTGCGAGGAGTTAAAAAAAACGGAAACAAAAAAATTAAAATATCAAACTGTGGGTTTTAAAATCTCCCTTTTTTATGGATTTGAAAATTTTCCACATATATTTCTTTTTTTAAAAAACTTCTATATACCGAAACCCAAACAACAACTATTTATTACAATGTCTGATGAACTAATTCCTGCTCAGCTGATTGACGAGGAAAACACTCCGTCCCCTATGATCTCCATCCTTTCTGGGTGTTTTGGTGGTATTGCCCAGGTGATAACTGGTCAACCGTTTGATTGTGTCAAGGTTCGTTTACAAACTGCTCCAGCGGGCACTTCTCCATCTTTGCCCTCCGTTGTGAAGGAAATAATCACCAAGGAAGGTTACTCTGCCTTTTACAAGGGCACCACCACTCCTCTGTTGGGGATAGGTGCTTGTGTAAGTGTTCAGTTCGGGTGCAATGAGTACATGAAGACATACTTTGCCAAGAAGAACAACGGAGCCAGCATGCAATTGTCTCAATACTTCCAATCGGGTGTTGCTGCTGGTGTAGCCAATGCTCCACTGGCTTCCATAATTGAACATGTGAGAATCAGACAACAAATCAACAAGGAAAAGAATGCTCCAGGAGCCCTACAGATATTCAAGGCCATCCAAAAGAACAACGCCCTTGGAAGAGGGTTATTAACCACCTGTATAAGAGATGGGTTTGGTCTTGGGTGTTATTTCACCTTCTACGAGTTTTTGATCAATGATCAATTGAAGAATAATACCAAGTATGCAAACAACAGAAAGAACATTGAGTCATGGAAGTTGTGCACATTCGGGGGTCTGTCCGGTATAGTCCTGTGGCTGTGCATCTACCCAGTTGATATTGTTAAGTCTATCAAGCAAACAGGACCAATTGACAAGAAACCAGAAGGGATTGTTACTATTTTCAAGGGTCTTTACAAGGTTGGTGGAGTTGCCGGTTTCTTCAAGGGGATTGGACCTGCATTGATCAGATCTTTCCCAGTCAATGCAGCCACCTTTTTGGCCTTTGAGGCCTCTATGAGGGCTTTGTCATAAGTGAGATTATATATTGTGCTTATTAAGATTCATGCTGAGTCATTGCAAATTTTTTTTAAAATATTTATCTTTTTTTTTTTTTTTTTGCCTTTACCGGAGTTGTCATATTATAAAAAAAAAAAAAAAAAAAATACAACATAAACAAAAGAAAATACAATACCCCATATAACCATAACCATAATGAACTTTTTGAAACCAGAATCAGTATACAAACTTGAAAACATCAGAAACGAGCTGGTCCAGATGGAGGACTTCATCATCTTCCAGTTCATCAAGAGATCCGAGTATCCAATCTCGTCTGTTCTGTACTCCTCCGATAAGACCATCAGACCGCAAGTTCCTGATGGTGCCTTTGAAGGTTCTTTTTTGGATTACATGCATAGAGAACTTGAGATATTGCAATCCAAGTTAAGAAGATTTGACAGTCCTGATGAAAATCCATTCTTTCCTAATGACATCAAACCAAGTTTGTTGCAGAAAATTGAGTATCCAAAGTTATTGGCAAACACACACAAAATCAACTACAACAACAAGATCAGGGACATGTATGTCAACCAATTGTTGGGGTTGATAGCGGATCAAACACCTGATGTTGAGTACATCAACCAGCAACTGGGTTCGATCACTGTGATTGACATTGAGTTGCTGCAGAACCTGAGCAGAAGAATCCACTTTGGATTGTTTGTTGCTGAGAGTAAGTTCAGAAGTGATGTTGAAAAGTTTACGAAGTTGATCAAAAACAAGGATTACGATGGGATCTATGAGGCTATCACCAACAGTGAGGTTGAAGAGAAGATTCTGAAGAGACTGGAGGATAAAGGGGATTCATACATCTACAAATCAATCAAAAACAAAAAAATCACATCCAAGTACTTGGTTACTATTTATAAGGAGTTTATTATCCCAGTGACCAAGGAGGTTGAGGTTGAGTACTTGATGAACAGACTGAGTGATGACATTGAGGTGACTGGCATGTGTCCTATAAACTAGTCAAACCAGGACTATTTTATGGTAATTATATATATATGTTTTTTTTATAATATGATCTTAAAAGTGCGATTCTAGAGGCATGATGATGTCTATGTAGCATGCTAACAACCCAACAGAGCATGAAAGCAAGTCAATCATGGCTGAGTCACCAGTCTCACTTTCTTGAAGGAACAAGTACCAGTATACAACAATAGAAGCCCAAGCTATGACTTTGTTTCTCATGAACAGAGAAATTACAGGAAGCATCTTGGTGATAGGGCCTCTGACAGCTTTGTTGCTTAAAGATAAATGTTTATTTGGAACTTGTCTGTGGATGTACTTCACAGCAAGAGCTTCGTCTCTCAAAGGGTCAAATTCAGGTTGGTTAGCAGACATGTTTTGTGTGGTTTTATTTGTTACGAAAATTGTGTTTATCAACAATTTTTGTTGTTGGTGACAAGAAAAAAAAAAAAACACTGTGTTAGAGCGATAAACAACGTCGGAGATAGGCATTCAGAATTAAACATTTTAAGGTGTGTATTAAGACAATATAGAGCAGTTTTAAGTAAGCCATTTGCACGATGATGTTTCCATGGATGTTTTTTTATTTTTTAAAAAATATAGTTATTAACTTTTTCTTCAGCAATTAAATTTAAAAAAAAGGTGTTTTTTAAAAGGAGTTTATTTTGTATTGTATTCTTATCTCTTTGATATTGAAAAAAGTATTACCCAAAAGGGTAATACTTTTTTGTTGTTGTTGTACAGTGGTGATGAGAGATTTGGTTACCAGTCTGGTATCTCCGATAATGTTAACCAATGTGATGTGTCATATAAAAAATATATATACTAAATTACTACAGAATAGAATATCCAATGGAAATCACACAATGCCTTTTGTTAGGAGATATCAACACACACATGTCGCTGATAATCCTCTAGAACAACATTCCGTAATGGCCATGTGTTGCTATAAATAATCAATAGCGTGTTACTCCCTGATTAGGAAGTATAAAAAAAAACGTAGTATTTCAAGCCACAAAATAATGACATCGTTGTTTTTGTCTTGTAAGATCAAATTTTCCCCTTTTGTTAACAAAAAATAATGACATCATTATCTTTTTTCTGTGAAACACACATTTGTACATAACTGATATTTTAAAAAAATACATATATAAATTTTTTTACCCATACAAATGTTATTTTTTTTTTTTAAAAAAAATCTCATGATATTGTTTTATTGTTCTCATCTACATTCAATTCCCTGTAGCTATTTCATAAAATTTAAAATTATTATTATTTTTAAATTTGGTTAATATTTTTTCTCTTAAGAGAATACAAAAAATATCTTGAGAAAAAGGATTTTTAGTTTATTTTTAGTTTATTTTTTTCTTTTTCTTTTTTTCTTTTTTTTGGTCAGATTACTTATGTGTGTGTACTTTTTTTTTCTTCTTTTTTCTTCTCTTGTTTATCATAATTACATTATATCACTTTTTAAGACACAAATGTTATCTGCTGATTGTTAAACAACCCACTTACAATCTCTCACTCATATGAGCACACCTAAGGATGCAGACAAAGCTGTTCAAGATACTCCCGCTGAACCGCCAAAAAAAGAGCCTTTAAAGCCTAATATCATCAAGGCTACCCCGGACATGAAGGTTCCTGATGTGGTTCCTGCTGATCAGGTGGTTATTCCAAAGAGAATTGAAACCAAAAACGCTAGTGGGAAAATCAGAAGACCCCGAAATGCTTTTATTATCTTCAGATCTCACCAACACAAGGTCTTTGTGGACTCTTTTATAAAAGATAATAAACCAGTACCTCATAACTCCGAAATCAGTAAGATGATTGGTGCACAATGGAAATCATTGAATGCTGAAGAAAAACAGGTGTGGGTGGATGCTGCTGATAAGGAAAAAACAGACCATCTGAATGAACATCCTGATTATAAGTACCAACCAGTAAGAAGAAAAGTCAAAAAAGAGCTTAAGGCCAAGGAAAAGGTGTTAAAGAATCATAAATTAAAGGCTGCTGGTACCTTCTCTAATCAAGCTGATGTCAATAATAATAAAATAGAAGAACCAAAGTTAAGTGTGAACCCCAAAATTGATAGAAAGGATTCAAAAGATGAAAATTACACAAAGGGGTTCACAAGCTTGTATGATATGAACCAGCAAAACCCAACCACACACTTGAATGCTGTAATAAAAGAAAACAACACAGCTCCAAACACCCAATACAACTATGTTTCTCAAGGACCAAGTGTGGGGGCAGATAGATTCCAAATGGAGCAGTACCAGCACCTGAAGCAGCTTGAACAACTCAAGCAGATGGAGCAAATGAGATACATGCAACAGCAGCACTACATGATGATGCAGCAACAAATGCTTCAGCAGCAACAAGAACAACCACAAAGAAAGAGCATCCACAGCGAGGGTCAAGAACAAGAATACTACCAACGTATGGGCTATCCAGTGGAAGAAAATGGGCAATATGAAGAACCCCAACAACCCATCGGAAATGCATACATGCAACAGCAATATTACATGCACATGCAAGAACAAGCCAACAAGGGCTATGGCCAGGACGTGGCGTATGAGTACCATTACCCACAAAACAAAGCTGTGCCGTACACAAACTTTGTGGGCTACCAAACATACCCACAACAAGAGAGCAGCTCAGCAAAGCCACAACAAAACCCACAGTACCTGCCTCAGCAGCAGTACAACCAGTATTACAACTATCAGCAGGGGTACTACTATGGCGGTGAGTACCCACAGAACGGAGAGTACAATGCCTGATACATAGAGAGCTATATATAATTGATTAATTTTTTTAATTTTTTGATCTGTCGGAGATAGGACATAGTAATGCATTCTTCAACCATCAACAGTTTTTTTATTTTTTTGGCAGTGTCCTAAAACGGTTTATCGAATGTGCTGGAAAAAAAAAAACTTACACATGTTGTCCATTTTGGTGTGTGTGTAATTTTCCACACTCGGACTATATAAACTTTGTATATTGATTTTACGTTAAGAAAGAGATAACACAGGAAAGACCAATAACTATCAACTACAATTATGAATCCTTTAGTTTCCAACATCGGTGTTATGCTTCTGTCCAACTATGTCTGCAAGAGACTGGACATGACTGATCCTAAAATCATTGACTACCTAAGAGTCTTCTACATCACATTCAATGCCTTGACCTACTTGATCTACACCTACATCAAGATGCAAATCAAGAAGTCCAACAACATGGCCACCATCAAGTACAAGAACCAAAAGTCTCCTATGGAGATGTTGATGAAGGGTGGTCAAGACGAGACTGCTGATGTCGAGATTGTCAAGACTGTCAAGGACTACGACCTTGAACAAGTCGATGCCTTGTTAAAGGGTTTCTACACATCATGGTTGATGATGGCCGGTATGCACTTGTACATGAAATACACCCAGCCTTTGGTTCAACAAGGTATTTCCCCAGTCAAGTCCTGTGTTGAACATGATTTGTTCAAGGCCTATATCTTGGGTCAAGAAGTCAGCAGACCATTCGGCCAACCACCAGCTGAAAAGAAGGATGAAAAGCCAAAGAAGAAGTTGCCAGCTGTCAAGAAGGATTAATTGTTGCTTAGTATCTCGTTTCATATATATATATTTTTTTTATGTTGTCAAGTATTGACTATTTGATAAAAATTTTGATTGATATTTTTTTTTTTCGGTGTTGCTACGTCCCATATATATTTTTGTTTGCTTCATTTTCCGATATCTCCCATAATTATTTTACATAAAAATATGTGTCATAACCATATAACCATATAACATGATGTTTAGAAACACACTCACGAAGAGATTCACCTCCCAGCTGATCCAACCCTTGAAGATCACTCCCCCAACTGCACATTCTCTTTCCTTCACCGCCCCTGCCATCAAAAGACTCTCCGCTCTTGCACAGATGGGCGACTCGTTGAAGATCAAAGTAAGCAGTGGTGGCTGTCACGGGTACCAGTACGATCTTCATTTGATCAAGACGGCTGACCTGCACACACCCAGTGACGATCCTTTGGTGTTCTTCACCTTGCCCTTTATCAAGCCCTCCCCGGGGGATATCACATCCACCGCAAAGACATTCAACGATTTCAAGAATACAAACACGGAAACACAAAATACAAACGTGAAAGAGGTCGTTGTCAGCATTGATGACTTGTCCCTCGAGCTCCTCGACAAAACCACCCTTGACTTCAAACAGGAACTCATTGGATCACAGTTCAAGATCATCGGGGGAAACATGAAGAGCAGCTGTGGCTGTGGGTCAAGTTTTGATATATAATCCATCTGTAAATAAATAATATTTTTTTTTTTTTTTTCACACTGCTGAGCTTGGGTCGTAACGCTCAAATGGATTGTCTCCCTCCATGCTGAACTGCTTCACTCTTTCGCTTATGCCTGAGATTTGTGTTGGTTTTGGTGGGGCTGACAAAGCGCTCGGTTTTTTCGGCTTTGGTGGGGCTGCCAAAGCACTTGGTTTGGATGGTTTCTTTGGTGGTGCATCAAGATTGTCAAAGTCGACGTAATCCGGCGGTGGGACATCATCGAGGGACATCTCGGCAAGAACTGTGTTCCGGCCATAACATAGGTCTTCATCCAATTTCCCACGACCACCTCTTCTGTTGATGAACTCCATGTCTCTTTCTGATCTCTTTTGGGTTGGTGGTGGGGCGAAGTGCATCATAGTTGTTCCGCTTGGTGTGGATGCAACAGGTGTGTGAACTACAGGCGATGGCGGTTCGGAAGGACCACTGACACTGTGTCTTTCACCGTCGTATGCTCGTTGATCCCTCATGTTCCTGTTGGTGGTGATCCGTGAACGTTCGTTCTTTTGATTGATGAACTCCATGTCCCTCTCGGATCTCTTTGCTGACGGTGGCGGAGCAAACTGTGTGGTCTTGTTGTAATCATAACTGCCCAGAACCTTAGCCTTTGGTTCGTTCTCAGATTTTTGTGCCTGTACTGGTGATCTCACACTAGAAACACTGCTGTTTCTCGAAATAGAACTACTAACTTTTCTTGTTGGGACTTCCAAAGCGGTGGGTTTTGCAGGCTTTGGTGGTGCAGCCAACGCCATTGGTTTTGATGGTTTTGGCGGAGTGTCTGAAGACACTGGCTCAGCTCTATTTGGTATACCCTCAGCACTTACAGCTGTATGTTGCTTATCAGTAATAATCCGCGTACGTTCCTGCTTAACACTTATGAACTCCATGTCCCTCTCTGATCTCTTTGCTGAGGGTGGAGGAGCAAACTGTGTCGCCTTGTTGTAATCATAACTCCCCAACACCTTTCTCTCCGGTTCCACAGGCGCACTCTCACTTACTGGCTTGACAACCTGTGGATGCTCACTTCTTTGTGGCAAAGTCGTCTTTTGGAGTCTTGCAGACGGTGGCCCAAACCCTTCGGGAACATTCGCCTTTGGTGGTGGTTTGTACTCTGGTTTCTTCGCATAGTCATACTTCCCCAACACTGCAGGAATTTCCTTTTCTTCAGGCTTTGGAGATGTCATGCTGTTGTTGGTGTTGTTCGCACTCATGCCCTTCAAACTGCTGTTCTCAGAGGTCACCCTGCCTGGTGTCACCCCCTTGATTTTCTCATCCACAACCTCACTGAACTTCTTCGCAGCGTTTTGACCACGCCCAGCGTGGACTGGTGGTGGAGCTGCTTTGAAAACATCGATTTTGTTGTCAATCACAAGTTTCTTTTGTTCAGCACGCTCCTCGGGGGATATGTACTTGTATGGGTTGGTGATCAATGTGGATGATTCATTTGATTCAGTGAGCGAAGTTGCTGTGTTGTTCGGTTGCATTCTGTTTGGTGGAAGTGGTGCTGAAGTTTGTGCTTGTGGCTGTGGCACCTCCCTGGCACCTGGTCTTGGTCCTATAGGTGGAGCGGCATCATTGCTACTTTGGGCTGGCACTGCCCCTAAATAATTAGTATTGCCTTGGGATGGTACTGCCGCTGGTGCAGCCTGGTTGGGAATATAGCCAATGACCTGGCCTTGAGCATTGTACAACGGCTGCAGGGAATCTGCTGCAATAACCTGAGTACCTCCAGATGGCTGGTTCACTTGTGTTGTCACACTTTTATAATTCTCTTGTCTTGCAATGGGCTTGTCTGCAGCAACAACACTGCCCCCGGGTTGGTACTGCATTTGACCTGCTTTCAAAGGGGGAGGAGCAAAGTTGTGGACTGGTGTCAAGTTTTGGACTGGTGTGGAGGTATGTGAGCTCTCACTGGTCTCTTTTTTAGTATCGCCATCTTGTCTTCTGATTTTCTGGTTCTTGTAGTGAGCATGGCCAGCTGAGTATGCAGACTTGCCAACGAATTTTCCGGCTTTGAAGGTGGTGGA